>JAWQFJ010007003.1:0-17500 GCA_034096865.1 Theodoxus fluviatilis | reverse complement strand
GATAGACTTAATAGTCTCCGAGAAAAATCCAACGTTTAAGTTTTTTACGGACGCCCGGACGCCCGGACGGACGGACGACACGGCTCAGTACATAGACTCACTTTTGCTTCGCATGTGAGTCAAAAATTAATATAATATTATTGTTCAGTAGTAAAACAAATTTTAAAATCCCACTAAGTGACTAAGCTGCATAGAATCAAAATTACTATGGATTTGTTTCTTTCCTGTAATTTCATTCTCCTGTTTCACATTCTTGCCTAGCTGGGAAATGGACAATTCAGATCGATAAATTATGATGAAGCCAAGATCACAACCTCTAACAGTTTCCAGGGGAAATAAATCACAAGGGAGACAACCAGACAATAATTCAAGTGGGTTGACAGCTATCACAGTCTGCAAGTTAATGGCCCCATGCAGAGAGAGGAAAGGAGACAAACACACACACACACACACACACACACACACACACACACACACACACACACACACACACACACACACACACACACACACTCATATTTGCAAAATAAAAAAGTCTTCAATTACAAACTTCTCCGTCCAAGCCCCCCAAACCCCCCCACTCCCACCAGACCCCCACCCCTCACCTCCCCCCAAAACGTGGTATTTCCTAAAGAATAATTACCACTAGGCCCATGTGCAATGGTGCGAATATGTACATTCATTCATTAGTTTCAATTATGGAACAAGGGAAAAACCACTGTAGCATTATAGGATGAAGTTACTATGCATTTGTCACAACATCAAATCAGTCATCAACACTGTCATAACTGTTCAGCTTGCCCCCTGACACAAACATAAACACACATGCAAACACAATGCATCCAAACCCTCGCACACACACACACACGCACGCACACACACACACACACACACACACACACACACACACACACACACACACATGCACACACACACTTGTGAGAAGCTTCACACTGCAGTGGAATGAGCACTTAGGTGCATAATGACATCCAGAGGTCAGCACCATACCCACTGGAACCTTAATTGATTAAGTACTCCAGTCAAACCCCCTCTAGTTCTGGCATCAAGGAGGTTTTCAGTCCACATACAGTGCACCAGTCGGTAACAACAAGGGCAAGTTTCATCAAACGTCAGGCAGAGACAATTCATTCTTACTACTTGAAATAATCACTGCCACATGAACATGGTATAACTCTAGAGTGCCTGTAGTGCCTCCCTCCACCTTTGACATATTCCTGTTCCACCCCTCACTGTCCATCTTCGGCTACTTTTCAAATGTTAACTTTTAAGTCCCTGTAATGTAGACACAGTTTAATTGCCTGTCTTGCAAATAAGCTATGAAGAGTAGCCTATGGTGTGATGAATGGAGAAGGACAGAACAGGAATACCAGTCAAGTGTGGAGAAAGGCGCTACAGGGGCCCGTATTCACAACGGTGATTTATCTTTTTAATACTCGATTTATCCCCTAGCCCCGCGTTATCTTGATCGGTTAGATAAGGTACGCTTGTCAGAGGATCCTAGGTTGCGCTTTGCTATATATACTGGTTTCCAGCCAAGGGAGAGCGGAACAGGCAGTTGGAATCGTCTGAGTTTAGAGATAAATCGGAGTTAAAATAAATCGCCGATAAATCGCCGTTGTGAATACGGGCCAGGGACTTAAGAGATAAATATCGACATGGGCCCAAAACTACACTTACTGACATCCAAATTTGCTACTGTATGAATACTATCATACCACTATCCCATTGTTGCGTTGATGAAGCATCATGCCGTAGAAAAACAAAAACAGTCACACGCACATAAGTCTGTATAATTTGGTTTGCATGGAAATCCCTGACATCCAAGTGTGACATATTACCACAACCCCAGTCCCATTATTTTGGGGCACGGGTGCTATGGTAACATGGAACTGTCACAAAAATAAGTCTTCTCACACCACAGGCATAACAGTTTGGATTCTCTCCTGCTGTAATACCTTTCAAATTTGTCTTACACACTGCATGATACACTGATTCACACAGCTATCTCTCAAACAGACATATACATGTATATATCCAAACACGTTTGCATTCAGCACAAGCTCACTCCACTTCTGTCTAAACTTCCAACACCATCAAGTAGGAGGTGCATTAGAAAAGCAATTTTGTACTCACCGAAGCTGCAATTTATTCATTTCCCAAGTCAAAGGAAGTCATGAAAAAAAAAGAGGATACAGTGTTAGTTGATCATACCTCACTTTTAATCAGAAGAGTACCTAGAGGACACATTTTACTGTTAAGTTATGGAAACAAATCAATGGATCACAATTTAACTCGGTTGAGGTCCTGTAAGTCATTCACATGTTTCATTCCCCAGTCCTATGAGGATTATGCAATTTGTAGAAAAAATCAGTCAAGTACCAGCCACGTGGGGTGGGGGGCTAGGGCGGTACAGGATTGAGCAGGGTGGGCGGGAATGGGCGGTACAGGATCTTAAGATTTAAAAAAATTGTTCCTGTTCCAAAGTTTAGAAGTAGGACAGCAGTAAATATGCCACATTCAGCACCTGTCAAAAAGAACACCCCCAAAAAGTGGTTAAATTAAACCCAACTGACCCTATTTTTTCCTGCTGACCCTGAAAAACAAATTATGGGAAAAAATTAATTTAATTGAGGGTAAACAACAAACTGTCCTATGAGCATTTAGGAATAAACTATTTATGTATTTTAAAAGTTTTTTCAGTGAAAGATTTGTGTTCAATCTGGTCTCTTTTGAAATTTTAAAAATAAAAATTCAATTAAAAAAAGGTTAAAAGTTCTGGCCAACCTAACGATCTTTTTTGGGGTGGGTGGGGGTGGGCCCAATATCACATTTAACATTTTTCAAATTTCCTTGTTCCCAAGTCTAGGACAGCAGTGGATATGGCATGGCACATTCAGCACCTGTCATTAGAGGGGCAGGTCTAGTTGGGAGCTATGCCTGCCTGCAGCAGGAGTTCCACATAAAAACACTGGGGCTCCAGTCCCAGCCTCTGAAGTGACCAACAACCTCCCCCTCCTGTCACTACTCCCACAAACAGGAAGACAGCTGCCTCTCAGGTGAGGAATTGACCCACAAGTGAAAAGCTGCTGACCCAGGCATGCTCCACAGTTGGCAATCACTACCTTTAATGAGTAACCGCTAGACCCTTAAGGGGTTAAAAGTTTCACATGAAGCAACCACTGCCTTTGACCTGTTGAGCACTACATAGAATTTTCAGTATGTCTAAAGAATGCTACATGAAATTTCTTAGAAGAAAACCCCCCCACCAAATCCTGATTTTTCTATTTCTTTTTCCTGACAAAGTGAAATTGAGGCTGAGCTGAATGGTAATCCTGTGATAGCTCCAAATGCTAGCAAGGTTATGAAGCCATGATTGTGGCTCATTGCACTCCTAAGGCCCATCACCCCCAATTGGTTAAAGAATTAAACTAAAGCACCTTTGATGGCAATAACTACCCCCCAAAAATTAAAGCCTCAAAGCTGGACCTCACTACTAGTGGACAGCCTTTTTAAAGGCACTATGGCCACCTCCCTCCATTGAAGCAAGAAAAAATACCCACTTTACATATTGTGTTTTTTCTTCAAATTCTTTTTAAGGGATTCAAGACTGAAGAGCTGTTTATGATGATGGATATATAATATTTTTTATGAAGATATGTTAAATCTTGGTTTTTAACTGCTTCAGTAAATCAATGACTTGAGTCTTCCACTTGTAAAGATTTACAGCATCCCCAGTCCTACTCTGCACCCTAAATTTCAGCAGCATCTTGAGAAGTGTGAATGCCTCAAGATGATAGGCTGCAGGATATGGATCTTCATCCTTGCTGACTCGCATGACAAGCAGTCCTGAACATTTCATCCAATCAACTGCAGGTCTACATCTGGCAAGCTCAACCCACGTCCCTTTGTATATTCTGTCTTGTTTTTAAATCCATATATGTACAGCAAAATCTAATCTGTTAAGCTCACATTTCTTCTGACTTAAGAGATATATCAGAGGCAAGGCACGACCTAAACAAATACAATTACGTCTGAGGAGAATCATTCAGAGCTATTCCAAGCATTACAGCACCTTTAAATCTTCACAGGAAACCAAATCTACTCTTTACCCAGTCAAGCTGTCATGGTCTTAAGAGCCTACTCCAATTTTCCCTGCAGCACAGACAGGAACCAAGGATCAGCTTTCCTGAGGGTTTTTCCTGGGGTGAGGGGGTGAGGGGGTGGGGGGGTGAGGAAGGGGTAGGGGATAAGAGGAAATCCTCTTTCAAGCCATACACCCTTATGTCTTGTAAACCCTTATGTCTTTCATTCCAATGAGAGCAGTTGGATTGAAATGGGACTCGTAGGATGCAGTCATTCAATTTTCTATAAGCTTTATCATAATTCCTTGAACGCTGTTTTGAAAATTGAAACTGACATATGAACTGAGTGTAACCAGGTGCTGGCTGTCCTCTACGCAATAATTACCCTGAATTGCTATTCAAAGTGTATTGGGAGCCTTCACTGTATATATACATGTACACCCTATTCCATCTTCCAACAATCCTTTTAGTTTTATACAAAGTAACAGGTATGTGAACATTATCAATGGCTTTCTTCTTTAGGACATTGTTACCCTTGACTTATAATCACAGTAATGTTCCTTAAACCTAATCCTTTGTTAGTGTTACATGTTAGATCTATGCATATGGAAATGTTGCTGATGTGATTTTTCTCTCTAGTAAACCTTGCAGTTTACATTTTCTGCCCTGACATTAAGCACGCCAAAAAGTGCCCGGGGCATTTTTCAACTCCTTCCAAAGCAACAGTACAGAGAGCAGAAGACATTGTTTCCTTCCCCGAACAGCAACTCATCAAAGACTGAAAGAGTAACCCAATATGTTTGTGCTGCATTAATCCTTCATAACAAACAGTTTTATCCTCTTAGTCTACAAGTGCATGCAAACACAACTATTGTACAAGAGCTTAACTCTGCCCCAGTAGGATAATCGTGCAATCCCAGCTTCTGAGCTTGTGTGCCCAGGACATTATGTCTGGCCGATTTGGTATCCATGGGTAAACATCCTATGCACCATGGTACACTTGGTTGGCATGCCTGAACTTGAAGGAGTGTGGGTCTTCAACTGTAGAACCATCATAGTCTCACTCTGTTAAGGATCATTTTAATTACATTAATTCCATTAAATCCATTAATTCAAACCTGACTGGCATGAAAAAGTGAATGGTCACTTGGTCACAAAATGTTGAGTCAAGCCCCACTAGTTCCTGTATAAGCCAGTGCAGTCTGGTGATTAGTTCTCTTGATCCATGTTTGAATTGCAGAAGGAAGTAGATCTATGCACATTAAAACTAATGTGGCCACTGAAATTAATAGTACTACATCAATTTATGGTTGCACAAATGGTGACATAAATTTCATCGCTAACTCATAACTTTTCAACTACTGAGAATAGTTTGCTTCGGGTTTTTAATTCTTAAGCCTTTCACATCTTAGAATAAAAACATTCAGATTTAGTTGCACATCAACGGTGAGAATTTTATGTACTAGTAAGGCTGGTTGCAATGCTCATTCCAGACTAAATTCATCATTCATTTATCATATAACTTGTAAGCCAGAGATGTATGCCACTCATTTTGATGAAGCAGGAGGAATAAAATACAGCACATCATATCATACTTCCAGCTCTGTTCAGCATGAAACATCACAAAGCTCTGAGGCCACATTCAGAAGAAAAGCCAGAATGTTTGTTCATGCATTTTCAAGCAGCATCTTTAATTCTGTTGTCCATAAAAAGACCTCAAGACTGGAAAACATCTTCTTCAAGCTCTACTTCCCTTCCCACAGTTGTACAAAAATCAGCCCTTATCCCCCCACCCCCTCCCACTCATTCCATTTATCATATATTCCAATTTAGCAATAGAAAGTCACCCGCCAACGTACACAGTCACACACACTCACACACACACACACACACACACACACACACAAACACACACACACACACACACAAACACACATATACACACACATTTTATTTGCTGCATACATACAATGATACAGAATAGCCAAAGGCAGTATGAGTATTGCTTGACATATTCAACGCCACATGACTGTCACAATATGTATATATTGTTTTGAATGCACAGAGTATCTGCCTTCTGTGTCTGTCACATTCTGCACAGGCCCATGCAAACTTGGCCCCTGACCACAGACACTATAGAGTCCTTGCCTCGACTCAGCATGCCACCCATCCCATCCTACTGTCCACTCCCTGCTGGCTGGCTGTTTGACCATGCTGCTGCAAGTGTGGCCAGGGTGTCTAGACAGAGTGAAATGAAGTGGAATAGGCAGGGAGGCTGCTACAGTACTGTACTGCCGACTGCTTTACCCCTCTAGAGTGAATCATCTGCCGCTCCCCATCAGTTCTGATTCATTTCAATCCCTGACTGATCATCTGACAACAATGAGTTTTGGGGTGGAGGTGGGGGGTGGGGGGGGGGGGGGGTGGGAGTGGAGGGGGGGTGGGTGGGAGTGGAGGGGGTGGTGGTAGAGTGAGGGAGGTGTGTGTGTGTGTGTGTTCTCTGTGTGATCACCATGGTAGTGTTATGTGAACTGAAGTAGTATAGAAAGAAGTGTTCTCAATGAAATGATACATTTATTTTTACTTTCAATGCATTATTTAACATTGCTGACGTATATAAATATATATTCATTGCTAATATGACAAGACTTCTTGCACAGTCTTCTTGGATAGTCCTAAAAATCAGAAGCCTGAACAGGAGTTAAACTGAGTATGCAGTATTGTCCTCCCAATATCACTTCAGGTAACATGTAGTTTCTATTCCTTGTACAGACCAGACTCACTATGTAGTATGTACATAAAGGTCTTTCTTGACATGTTTCAGTTTTCATTTCCTTGTCAGTGCCGTCTTGTGCAAGCAAACCAATGGATCCTCTCTTTCAACAAGCAGCATCTGAGCATGACTAATCAAAGAAGTTAACTGATTTATCTATTAAAATACAGACTTGAATCCCATTGTAATCTGAACATTAGTTAACATTTTAAAGTTGAGAATGAAATGCAAGCAATTTCTTTGCACTATCAGTTTTTTTTAGCTAGCTGAGCCATATGAAAAGAATTCATCAGATTCCGTTAAAATGATATATAAATATATAAATGTTATTATTTAAAATTTACACATGAATTTCACAAATTATATGATTAATAAATCTATAGCAAATGAAATCATTACTATCAGCAAATGAGAAAAATATCTACAGCAGGTTCTCTGTCTCAGTAGTGCCAACCGTTCTGCTCTGTTGTGTACGACAGCCGACTATGTCAAATGGCTCAAATGTCGAAACCCAGGCACAACTAAGATCATGTTCTCATCGTGTCCTACTAACATTGCAATTTCTCTTGCTCTACTCCGACGTTATTCTGCAACCTCTTGCTTTCATTGTATATTTAAGAGATCTAGCAATCTAGCCAAAGAGGTTTTTTCCCCTCTTTCATCATCATGCAACATGCTAGTGTCACTAACACCTACCATCCTGGAGCTATGTTATGTGCCGATGAATGTAATGACTTGATATATTATCATACACGACCGAGGCAAGCTGAGATTTCTGCCACTTGACTTCTCTTCTCGTCTGTCTGGTTCCAGAGTGGGCAGCAGACATCACCGACTCGTGATCTTCTCCAGCCCTCGAGGATTCACCAGCATGACGATCAATGGTCGTCAGAGAAATTGGCCTCCGCATTAGCAATTATCCAAATGAGCTCGCACTGACCTTCATCCCACGACCACATGCATTGCTACGACTGCCTACGTCTATCTATCTGATTAAATTACTTGAAAAAGCTTAACACCGCACAAAAATCCGTTAAGTAGAATCTCGAGTCCGGACGCAACGTTCTTCCTCTTTCGACTGTATCGCACGAGTCTATACGACGAACATAAGCGGCATCACAATAACATAGCAGCAGACAATCCGGGTCAAAACCGTGCGACAGCGTTTGCCGACGACAAAAATCGATTGTCCAAGTCTGTGTCTACACGTCTGTCGCGGAATTTGACACAGTCCTGCGACAGCCAACTCCTCTAACTAAATGGCCATTACGCTTTGACCCCAACGAACGAAAGCGCGCCATTTCAATTTCAACAGACACCCCACGACGCCTGCAATACTACCGTACACGCGCACACACCCCGCCTTCAAAGAATCAAAACGCCGCTTTCAAATATTTCACCAAACAAATCGCCTCAGCACAAACCATTTGCGATCTAACGACTACATACACGGTCATCTACTTCTAATGGGCGCAGTTTACCTTCGATAAACACGTAGTTGCGTTCCATGTCCTCTGCCTCCAACGATTTTTGTCACTATGCGGAAATAATGTTCAACTGAATGAAAGGAACCTTATCGACAAGTGGTCCGTAAAAAGACACTGGGTCATCAATGGCAATCCTTGTAATTCTCCACTCGGCTGGCAGTATGTAAAATATTTGCCTACACGGAGAGCGAACTGAGGCTTTGCTGCACCAGTATTGTTTTAAATCTTCAAAATTCGTGCGAGGAAAGGGGGACTTACCCATTACTGTCCGTATGGGATCATCCAGCAGACATTAATAATGTCCAATTGCGCATGCTCGCAAGTGTCGACACCGGTGAAAATTAGTCCACCCGCAGTTACCTCCCTTGAATTTCGCGGTGAATCAGTTGGGTGTGCCAAATTTCAAACAGACGCAGTCAACAAGTTCACAAAAGCTTGCATTGTGTTTGCCTACCGGGGATTAAAAAAACTGTGTCGGGGTGCTTATTTGGTCTGTAAAATGCCCGAGGCATTGTTTCTGAGTCCAGCCATTCAGAGCCACACAATGCCCTGTGGGGAAAAGGCCCTTTCTAACTTCTTAGAAGTAGGAGTGTTTGTGTGAATATGAAACATTTTCACGAAATAACGATTTTGCTTATAGATAACCGGTGTAGTAAATGTACAACAGACAATTGGAACTGCTAAATGCTCATCAGCCAGACTTCCTGGACACAATAACATTATACTGACCTGACTGTGCATTCTAGTCACTCCGGGAAGATCCAGAGTCCAACCTATCCTGCAGCAATATGCTGTATGCCCAACTTCTAAACCAAGCCCTAGGAAATGTCATAAAATTCATCTGTCAATCAAACAGAAAAATAATTACAATGGCTTCATTAACACTATATAAGTGACCATCAAAATGGTCTCTTTTTTCCCCCTGCATGAAATATGATTTTTGTCGGAAAGGAGATCCCCCCCCCTCCAACACACAGACACACATTCACACAAACACAAATGCATGCACGCACAAGCATACACATACACACAGAGAGGCGCACATACACACACACACACACTCTATCTATCTATGGCGTTCCTTCACGAACAAAGGTGAGTCGATGCTGCTGTTCACGTCCACTGCAGACACGTTGGTGGCTGTAGAGGCCGATGCGGGACCAGCAAGCCCGACCACAGCGGCCGCAGGGGAAGATCCGGCCAGGGTCTAGCATGACGCCCTCTCGGTTTTTTTCTCCTCTGGCGCTTCTTCTTTAGTGTGTTCCTGCGGGAGCTCTCCAACACTGCCATAGCTTTATTGATGGTGTGGCGCCAGGCATCTCTGTCAGCAGCGATGGAGGTCCACTGTCAGGGATCGATGTTGCAGGAGATGAAGGCTTTCTTGAGAGAGTATTTGTATCTCTTTTGTTGTCACGTCGACCAGTGGAAAGCTCACCAAATAGTGCTACCTTGGGCAGGCGGTGGTTTTCCATTCTGGAAACATGGCCTGCCCAGCGCAGCTGATATCTCAAAAGCATAGTCTCTATGCTGGTGAGTTGAGACCTTTCCAAAACTTCCACATTTGTGATGTAGTCTGTTGCGGGCTCTCAGGCGCCTGAGGTAAAACAGGTTGCCATCTGGCCTGTATCTGACATACACCGCGTCCCCATCATCAAGGGCGTCCATTGCCTGATTGAGCACCATGCTGAAGTAGATGGAGAAGAGGGTCGGTGCCAGGACACAGCCCTGCTTAAGGCATGGACAATGGGGAAGGGCTCTGACAGGTCACTGTTCAGTCTGACTTGTCCGTGCTGGTCCTTATGAAGCTGCATGATGATGTTCACACACACACACACAATCCACACTCACACAACCATTTCACTATTGATTCAACCATAACATTTCTCTCTCCTCACTGTAGTCTAAATATGTTCACACAGGATTGTTAATCATTTTCATGACTTGATTCCCTGCCATGATGTAAGCAAATCCAGTGCCATTCTGAGAACATGAGTCAGTAGTGACTCTGGCACAGTTCGCAATGAATAAGTAATAGACTTGACTCTTCGCATTACAGCATTGCGCCAAAAATAGTTTGTTCTGATACTATTTTTTTCTCCACTTTTTACATAAATCATTCAGATGTCAAAAATTGTTTCCATTTCAACAGAAACATTTTATTTTATCGAATAAACGCTTGTTGACTGCCTCAACAAAAGTAATTTAAGAGTTTTGTGCAAAATAGTCTTAGAACTACTTTAACGGCATATGTCAGGGAGCAGATCGGCTAACCCACAAGCCTTTTCCTTTTTCCAAGTGGTGAAAAAGTAATGTTTTGGGCATCTTGTCCCAATACACTGTACATGCATGCTGCTGTAGCACTACACAATTTATGTCTTTCATAAATATTCCATTATTAAATACCTAAACTGCTTGATGAAAACAAAATTAACATGAAAAATCCTCCCAGTGGATGAGTTTCATACTTTATTTCTACAAATCTTTCTTTCACTGTACACAGTAACATCATTTTGAATATGCACAGGACAAAATGATAAAAACTACTTTCATATCACAAGCACATTTTTGCAGCTTTGTGGGTGCATGTGTGCATGCATGCATGCGCGTGTGTGTGTGTGTACGTGCGTGTGTATGTGTGTGTATGTGAGTGTGTGTGTGTGTGAACGTGTGTATGTGTGTGTATGTGAGTGTGTGTATGAGTGAAAGTGTGTGTGTGTGTGTGTGTATGTGTGTGTGTGTGAGTGTGTGTGTGTGTGTGCATGTGTGTGTGTGTGTGTGTGGTGTGTGTGTGTGTGTGTGTGTGTGTGTGTGTGTGTGTGTGTGTGTGTGTGTGTGTGTGTGTGTGAGTGTGTGTGCAGAATATACTGAGACGAGTGTAGCTATATGCTAATATATTCTTTACTGGAAAACATACAAATCACAACAAGAGTAACAAGTAAATAAGCAGCGTCAGGCACTTAAAGGAAGAAATCAGACACAGAAAAAAAACTAGTTTTCTTGTTTTTTATACATATATGAAGTGAGCTGACAATGACAGTGGCATGTATATTTGTCAAACAAGTTCTTGTGTAACATCTAACATCAATTTAATCTAACCTGTCATATATAGATATAATCTTCTGTTAGAATGCACACAAATGTTACATCCATTCCATAATACCATTCATGACTTTGGCATAAGCCTCTTCCAGTACCACCCAAGACGCAGTTTGCATCGATATCACAAGAGAGCAGTCCAGGACAGAACACTCCATCCCAAAGAAGTAATCCCAAGAGCATGACAGAAAATCGGATGACCTCAGAATCATTTCATGCCATTCCTTATTGTCAGGGGAAAAAAGAAGAAGAAAACCCAGGCCATATGATGTACAGATTAATTCTGTGTTAATTTGCCACTGAGGAACAGTGACTGCTTTGTTATGACCCCACGGTGAGGGTTAACATTAAAATAATGAGTTTGTAAAGTCCATTTAGCATTGTATACATAAGGTAAAAGAAAGTGTAGAATTCCTTAATTACTTTCCCAAGAAACTGAATGGGAAAAAAAAGAGTTTTGAATACAAAGCACTTAAATTGCCCCTGCAAGTTTATTTCAAAAATTGGATGATTAATTACTGTGCCAGATCCCCTATACCTCTGTCTGTCACATACAAACTCATTCAATGATATTCCCTCCCTGTCTCATCCAAACACTTCAAGGCCATCCCAGCCTCTCTCAGCAGATATGACATGTCTTGAAAAGTCTTCCTTTCCCTCTTCCTCAATCATCAGACACTAAATGTCCTCTCTTCATTGTTCAGGTCACTCTGAAATACGTCAAGAATAATAGTCCCTCTCCTTCTGATCGTTCAGCAGCACACATCCAGAAAGGAAGGAAGATTAGAATACTTCCACAGTGTCTGCTCCTCGTCTAGGAGGCCGTTTCTCCCTGTTCTCCATGGCCAGGCGTTGTCGCAGGCAACGAACTTCATTTAGGAGTGCCACCTCGTTCTCATCAAAGCTTCTGCTCCTCCGATCAAAGGACACAGCTGAAGCAGAGAACATTTTAGAAGGATTGTAAACTACAGACAATTCAAAGCACACAAATGCACACACACACACACACACACATATGAACACACACACGCATGCACACACACTCACACACACGCACATATAAACACACACACACACACACTCACACACAAGAACAAATACACACACACAAACACACACACACATACACAAACATATTCACACACACACACACACACACACACACATACACACACACTCACACATGCAAACACAGACCCACTCACCCCCACACACACACACACACACACATACACACACACACTCACACACACACACACACACACACACACACACACACACACACACACACAGACACCACATACACACACACACACAAACACACACACACACATACACACACACACACACACACACACACACACACACACATGAAAACACACACACAAACACACACATGAAAACACACACACATGAACACACACACACACATGAACACACACACACACATGAACAAATCACATACACACATGAACACACACACACACATGAAAAAACACACACACACACACACACACACATGAACACACATACACACACACACACATGAACACACATGAACACACACACACCACATACACATGAACACACACACACAAACACAGACACACACACACACACCACATACACAGACACACACACACACAGTGAAAACCACTCACTGTCAGGGTCATCATCCAGGTCATGGCTGGAGTCTGGCATTTCTGGAGATTGTGGGCGCATCCTCAGTGTGGAAGCCTTGGCTCGCATCTCTTGACTTTCTGCGATGCCATGGTAGCCAGCCTCCGTATCCTGCTGCTTTTCGTCCTCCACACGCTGCATCAGGGTGAAAACCTCCTGCTCCATGGCTCGGTTCTGTGTGTGCAGCCTGGCCAACTTTAAGAGGAACAAGATAGTTGACTTGTGTCAACACTCCTTCCAATGACAATTCAACTGTCACTGCTATGTTGGGAGAGAATTTTCTCTGAAAATATTTATTCCACAGACAACATTTTCGGTAAGAAATACACTGAGATGTCATTAGTTAATGTCATAAATCAGCATTATCATCATCAACAACAACAACAACAATAACAACAACTATAGCAGCAGCAGTGGTAGCAGCAGCAACTATTACAATCAAAGAATGCTGTGACAATGATTCTGGCAGTGGCAGAAACTGGGGCACATTGCTTAGCCCACCATTGTACCAAGTTGGCAAATAGTAAGCCAGTGTCAACATGTGTCAAACATTTGACTGCTGTTACATCTGCTTCCATCGCGTTGACTTATGTTGACACCGGCCAATTCCTTGCAAGATCTTGCAAGATTCCTAGCATAAGCAACGCGCCCCAGTTCCTGGACGGCTGCCATCTGAGTGCAGACCTGACAGTTCTTAGCCTCCTTCTCCAGGTCCTCCCTCCTTCTCCTCTGCTCCATCTCCTCCTGCGCCCACATGTCGATGTTCTGCTGGGATGCCTTGGCCAAGTTCTGCTCCATCATCTGTAACATCAGAAATTCTTCACTGCACTTCAGACTTCACAAGTAACACAGCACATGTTTTCAGGATGTGTAATTCAGCGTGTGTATCACAAGACTGCCCCACTTCCACTCACATCTGTCAGACTAAAGAGGAACTCAGTCGTTTCCAATCACGCACAAGAAGGGAAGAAGTTTTCCTGAATTCACACCACCATAACTGTCTGCCGAATCCATGCCAAATGCTCCCAATGAAATTCATGCAACTGCTGTGAGCAACTGTCTGCAGGGAAAAGCAGTAAGACTCCCATACAACCTGCGCTGCGCCGATACCTCCCTCACCAGCTGGAATGCTGTGGTCTTTGTGCTTTCTGGGCGTGCTCCAGTAGCACTCACACAGCCTGGACAAAGCAGCACTTATGTGCCACTGGGAGGTATCTTGAAAATCAAACTGCAGAAGACATCAAGCCCATCAGGCCAGCATGTGTGTCCTCCAAACCCCAAGGGAGGCATCTTCCACAGCATTTTGTAGCTTTTTTTCCACCGCACTTGCTTGTCTAGCCTGCACACCCAGACTTCATAGCAACCCAGTCACACATTGCCTAATTCCATAAACTCATATGAAAACGACAGAAGTTGACATTTATCTCCCCTTTCTTTGACGTTGCTACACAACACACTCAGATTCGTTAAATCATTTCATTAATTCACCACTATTTTTTACACTGACAAGACTACCTTAGCATTATTATGGAAAAAGGAAAGTCCCCCCAAATTTTCCTCAAGCACACGTACTTTCCGGACTTCCAGCTCTCGCTCCCTTTCTGCCTCGCGGACTCTCTGTTGGATTCTGTCCTCCAGTTCCTGTTGTTTCCTGTGCAAGTCCTTCTCCGACCGAAGCGTCTGGCTGACGGCTGCAAAGTCCCGGAATAGCTCCTGCAGGGTAGATGGGAAGAGTTGGTCAGACGAGCCACAGGGATGTGATGCAAAAGACAGCTAGCGGTGTTATGATGGCAAAGACAACAATCAAGGATACAGAAGCCAACTTCTTTTTTCACATCTAAAACATAAAAGATTTCTTTCCGTGTTTAATATCTGGGGTATGAAACACACAGAGAGGAGAAATGATTAGAGGAGGCCATGGAGATATCCTCAGCTGTGACCATACACCACTTGCCACATTTAAGACCCATCAGCATGGGAGAAGTCTTTACTTTAATTGTGTCACTTTCATAACAGATGAAATTGGGTGGAAAGTATGGGTTTCACCAAAGGAACAGTCCATCACATTTTGGAGGTCATCAGTTATCTCCTGTGGGAATTGGAAGCATAAACAGAGATTCTATTGTGCACCATGAAGTTGATGATGTCAAAATATTCATTTTGCTGGCATGTGCATCCCACACTCAGAGACCACTAGCAGGTGCTAAAACGAACTATACTTCATTGCATTAGGACTGGCTAGCAGAACATCCTGCCTGAATTATACGGGTCATGGATGAGAAATGTTGGCTTCCTTAGCGGAGGTTTGCGCTCTCAGAGTGCCCTCTAGTTAAAAGGGGAGTAACTATGGAAACTGAGACTTGACATGCTCATACTCTAACCAGCTCTGGAGGATTTGTGATCAATGGTCTTACATAGCCTACAAAGGCTGACAGGACATAAAGCCTCACTCATTCACTCATTTATTCATTCATTCATTCACTCACTCACTCACTCATTCACTCACTTATTCATTCACATTCAGCGTGGCTGAGACTAGTGAATATAGTCTCAGCAACAGGTTGGTCACGTGATAGCCTTAATTCTTCCATAACATGCATACCACCGTTCTGAACACAGAGTCTCGGCCACGCTGAATGGCATATCACATCGTGAGTGTATTCCTCCGCTTGTTGTGATACACTCGATACTGGCAGCCATGTTTTCGTCAATTCATTTTCTAAACATCGATTTCCCATGAATGTAAAACTTGTATGCGGTAAAATTCGAATCACAAGAGTGTAATATTGTGAACTCTACTAATTATATGGACTTTGAATACAACAGCAATATTTATACTTCATTGAGCGAGTAAGGCAACCAATCCCGTCTGCATAATCTTTGATACACACAGAAACCCACTGAGTGCTTTTGCTGATGAGGAATCATTAATTTAATGTATGCTTAGAAGGATTAAACTTAGAAAAACTGCTTCTGAGCTATCCGATAATATCGAACTTCGGAATCGGACGGATTTCTACAGAAGAAACTTCCATTCGATTAACGTTCAACACAGACGGAATGTAGGTTAAATCACTTACTGACTCCAGCGGTCGATACACGAATGATCGAAGTGTGGAGCTCGTCAAACAGTGTGAAGGCAGTTAGACCACAGGTTCCGGCCAGAAAGCATTTACTTGCGAGAGTATAACCATAGATTCACGAAACCAGCCCGGACCCATAGGAATCCTTTTCGCTGCGTTTATAGTAGGTCCAAAGATCGTGTGTATTACTACAGTAGTCGCCGCTTATAAAACACGCGGTTAATAAAAACAGCCGTTTTTTACATACAGTTGGTCCGGTCCGGATTTACCACTATATAACATATGTAAAATTGCGCCGGTTATTAAATACAGGCGCCGTTTAATAAAAACACTTTCTCTTCTTTTTCTCGCTGTTCGGAGGGTCAGAGTCGATCTCTGGTTGTGAATTCTTGTCAGCAAACCGTTAGATGACAACTAAAGACGCTTCAGCGTTTGTGTGAACAGTGATTACACCCTTGTCAGCAAACCGTCAGATGTCAATTCAACACTGTCTAGTCTCGCTGGATAAGCAGTGAATCAGAAAATGGCTTTAACTTCAGCTCCAAAGAAAAGAAAAAGAACAGAAATGACACCCAAAGACAAAGTGGACTTGCTTGATCGCTACCGAGAGCTAAATTCTAAAAGTTTGAGGGAGGGTGCTGACATTTTGGGTGTGTCGGCATCATTTCTGTGCCAGACACTGAAAAAAGAAGATGAACTTAGGGCTGATATCGCAGAGGGCTCCAGTCAAGGCCAAAAGAAGCGTCGGCGCTGCGGGAAGGATAAAGAGACAGAAGATGGCTTAAAGCGGTGGTTCGACTCTATCCAAGCGCGCAACACACCTGTAAACGGCCCAATCCTGTGTCAGAAGGCGGAACAGATTGCTTCCCAGCTTGGTCGCTCCGAATTCAAAGCTACAGATGGGTGGTTTAACAGGTGGAAGAAACGCAACGGCTTGGTGAAGCGGGAAGTGCCGGTTAATAAAAACGCCGCTTATTAAAAATGCTTTTGTTCGGTCCCAATGTGTTTTTAATAAGCGGCGACTACTGTATATACACAATCGCACGTGCTCAAGGCAGTTTGCAACCTTATAGACACGTTCGCGCTAAAAGTAGTTCTCAAATGATTTCCTGAAAATCTCATAGATTAGTTTTATTAGAACACCAAATTTGTGTTTATCTATCGGGATAAATAATTGGAGTGAAATAGAATCGCCTCTTTTTACTCTCAATGGTCTTCTGATCATGTTGAATTTTGATTGGTAGAATCATTGGAATGCGGAACCGAAGTCACGTGACC
>JAWQFJ010007002.1:55000-62074 GCA_034096865.1 Theodoxus fluviatilis | reverse complement strand
TAATGGAGCGCGTACGGGTTCGAATCGCGCACAGAAGCTTCTTTTTTAATGTGTCGAATGGTATAATGAGAGAGAGAGAGAGACAGACGACAGACAGACAGACAGACAGCCAGACAGACAGACAGACAGACAGACAGACAGACAGACAGACAGACAGGACAGAAGGGCAAAGTGTCGCGTGGTGCGCGCTGCGCGCGCGCGGAGCGTGTGGTGTGTGTGTGTGTTGTGTGTGTGTGTGTGTGTGTGTGTGTGTGTGCAAGCGCTCGCGTGCGTGCGTGTGAGTGTGTTTGTGTATTTACGTGCTTGTGTCGTGTGCGCGCGTGCAGAGTGCATTTATGTGAGTAAGCGAGAATAGAATTTAGATTTATTGTGGCAAATAATAATGACTCGGCCACATACATTGCGTTTCTGTTATAATTTATGGCAGTGCAGGATTGCGTGAAACGGCAGGTTACAAGAGGAGAGGGCAGAGAGGAGAGATGAGAGAGAGGAGAGAGAGAGAGCAGAGATGGAGGAGGCTAGATGCGAGAGAGGAGAGGGGGGGCAGAAAGACAGAGAGAGAAGAGAGAGAGAGAGAGAGAGGAGACAGAGAGAAGAGAGACAGAGACAGAGAGACAGAGAAGAGACAGAAGAGACAGAGAAGAGAGCAGGAAAGTGAGAGGAGAGGAAGGTAGAGAGAGAGGAAGTAGAGAGAGAGGAAGGTAGAGAGAAGAGAAGGTAGAGAGAGAGGAAGGGAGACAGAGAGAAGAGAGAGAGAGAGCTAGAGAGAGAGAGAAGAGAGAGGAGAAGAGAGAGAGAGATAGAGAGAGAGAGGAAGAGAGAGAAATAGAGGAAGAGATGGAGATAGAGGAAGAGATAGAGAGAGAGAGAAAGAGAGAGAGAGAGAGGAAGTAGAGAGAGAGGAAGATAGAGAGAGAGAGGAGAGAGGAGAGAGAGAGAGGAAGGTAGAGAGAGAGGAAGATAGAGAGAGAGGAAGATAGAGAGAGAGGAAGAGAGAGAGAGAGAGAAGATAGAGAGAGAGAAGAGAGAGAGAGAGACAGTAGCAGAGACAGAGGCAGAAAGGAGAAATAAGAGAGAGAGAGAGAGAGAGAGAGAGAGAGAGAGAGAGTGAGACACAGAGAGACAGAGACAGACAGACGGAGAGAGAGAGAGACAGACAGACGGAGAGAGAGAGAGAGAGAGAGAGAGAGAGAGAGAGAGGGGACAGAGAGAGAGAGGGGACAGAGAGAGAGAGAGAGAGAGAGAGAGAGAGAGGACAGAGAGGAGAGGACAGAGAAATAGAGAAGAGAGAAGCAGAGAGGAGAGAGAAGTAGAGAGGACAGAGAAGTAGAGAGGACAGAGAAGTAGAGAGGAGAGAGAAGTAGAGAGGACAGAGGTGAAAAGAGGAGAGAAGAAAGCATAGCAGAGGACAAGAAAAGATAGGTTTGAGGAAGAATAGAGAAGACAGGACAGAAAAGGACAGAAGTAGACAAAGCCAGATAGAAAGTGGAATGGCGGAGTGTCAGTGGGGGCACTGAGACGGGACAGTTTGGAGGAGAACACAGTCTGGGGGAGGGGCTCCTCTCCCTCCCCCCACAGGAGCATCCGTACATCCTCAGTCCTATAGGACGAGAACCTTGATGCGGTGACGCCTATTACCAATTCTTCTCCACCACTGCCCCACCATGAGGAGCGACTGGCCACACGGAAAGGAAGAATGAATTCCACCCGTTCCACGTACCTCCTCCACCCACTATTCTCACCCTCCGGGCAATTACTGCCCAAGCGGGTGACACTACGGGAGACATGGACTAATGGTCATTGCAATTTGCGTGAGGTACTGGCAGAATTCGAGGTATATAGGTGGTATGTGAGGTAGAGGTGGTGTGTGAGGTAGAGGTGGAGTGTGAGGTAGAGGCGGTGTGTGAGGTATAGGTGGTGTGTGACGTAGGTGATATGTGAGGTAGAGGTGGGTCGTGAGGTAGAGGAGGTGTGTGAGGTATCATGGTATGGAATGCAGTTGTGGAGTATGGAACAGTGTGGAGTGAGGAATAGTGTGGCATGGACAGTTGTGCTGTGTACGTGATGACGTACGAGGCAGGGGAAAAGGCTACATGGGTATTGAGCAATGTGGAGCCTGCAGGGGCGCACGGTGGTGTGGTGGAGGGATAATCGTAACGCGATTATTAGGCTACAAAGTGTGGCATAATAGGGAATGTAATCGTGGCTGGCAATGGGTGTTGTGATTTATGATTTATTGTGGAGCGAGGCAGCGACAACAATTCCAGAGCTGATGGTCTTTAATACTTGAGCTGTTGGAGTGCACGCAATATGATCGTTCCAAAATAGAACTGCGTGCACACAATCATATGCTATTGGTATTGGATTATAAACACCTTGAATGACTAAACGCCGCCTATGGAATGATTAAGGTTCCCCATGCATGAGTCAAAGGCTAAGGGAGTTTGGAAATGAGCTTATCGTGGTTGGCATTGGAAAATAAAAATAAACACATTAAGGAAAATACGAGTAGCTGATTTGTCTTAGAGACAAGTGTCATGGCAAGAATGTAGCAAACATCAACTTACAGCTTTATAAAATTGAAGGGCTTCTCACGCAGTTTTGAATGCAGTCTGTGTGTGTTATTTACCAAGCAGTGGTCAAGAATCATTCACAATCTTAATCGATATCGAGTACAGGCCTGATAGGTGATGAGTAGGGGAAGACTCACACAGTATCAATTCACCAAACTATGCTTCTCAAAAACTTTTTAAAAGTATCCTTGTTAACGAGCTCACGTTAATGTATCGTCGGGTGAGTTGGGGTATGCATGGATCCACATGAGGTTTTAGGAAGTAACGGGGAAATGTCACAGCTCAGAATGGAACAGGAAGGAGGATGAGGAGATGGGAGGAAAATGCAGCGAAAGGGAGAGGTATAAGGGGAAAGGAGGAGGGATGACAGATGGATTGCTAAAGGGGGGAGGGGGAAGGGGAAGGGGGAAATGGAAGCAAGGTAAGGGATGAAGGGTTCAAGAGAGATTTGCAAGGGTGGGCGCAGTTCAGGAGGTCAAGGGGCAGAACTGTAGCGGCGATATGTGTAGATGTTGACAGGAAGGAGCGATAAAAGATGAATGACAGTAAGAAATTCTACGTGCTCGCCAGTGTACATGAATGAACACATCTGCACGCGTGTATGCATGCATATAATATACACGTATATATATATATATATATATATATATATATATATATATATATATATATATATATATATATATATATATATATATATATACACTTGAACACAAAAACGTGCTCAGCAGTTCCATCACATATACACCTCTCTCTCTCTCTCTCTCTCTCTCTCTCTCTCTGATACTCCGATACAGACAGACGGACAGACAAGGTAGGCAGGCAAGCCGACTGGCTGGCCAGCCAGCCAAAACACACACACACACAAACACACACACACACACACACACACACACACACACACACACACACACACACTGATACACACACACACATACACACACACACTGATACACACACACACACACACACACACACACTGATACACACACACACATACACACACACACACTGATACACACACACACACACACACACACACACACACACACACACACACACACGTGCTGGTGGAGGGAAAGACTGACGAAAGTCGATAGAAAACAGGGAGGAAGGAAGAGGATTTACATACGCCGTGCCACAATCCAGACGTCTGGAACAGCTTGCGGCTTATTAAAAGATTGTCAGCTGATTATGGGGTGGCGATAACGACCTCTGCTCACACCACAGACAAGTGATACCAGCCCCCACCCCCCACCCACGCCACCCCACCCCCACCCATCTGCCCTCTTCATGGTAGTGGCTCTCAATTCATAGAATTTTAAGGTCGTATCACTCGAACAACCGATGGATATGATCCCACTTACTCGCAGGCATGCGCGCGCGCGCATGCACACACACGCGCACGCGTGCTCGCACTGACAGACAGACAGACAGAGACAGACAGACAGACAGACAGACAGACAGAAAAGCAAGCATGCAGGCAGGCAGGCAGGCAGACAGGCAGGCAGGCACAAAGAGAGAGGCAGACAGACTCAAAGACAGAGAGACAGACAGACAGACAGACAGACAGACAGACAGACAGACAGACAGACAGACAGACAGACAGACAGACAGACATGCGTGCATGCATCTAATTATTCACACACACACACACACACACACACGCACGCACACACACACACACACACACACACACACACACAAAACACACATACACACACGCGCGCGCGCGCGCACACACAGCCTCACATTTGCATTGGCACTGACATGTTGCTATCTAACCTGAATGATGTAGAATTTGGTTAGCCCTCATTGTACTGAGCGTCTTTGTGTTGATGCTGAAATTTCCCACGTCTGTCCCATAGGAACCATATCACCTGGTCAAGAGTGGACTTGAAGGCAAATGAAGTGCCCAGAGGTAGTGCTCAACAGGCATACGGTTCTGTGTTGATGATGAGGAAGCAGGAAGAATCAGGGAGGTGATGTCTCTCGTTGCTCTCGCACTGACAAAAGTGTGTCAAACATACTCCAGGAAGCAAAGAACTGTGGACACTCCTTAAAAAAAAGAGTTGCTGTGAGCACAAACAACAGTTTTGATTCTCTCTCTCTCTCTCTCTCTCTCTCTCTCTCTCTCTCTCTCTCTCTCTCTCTCTCTCTCTCTCTCTCTCTCTCTCTGAGACACCCACCCACACACACACACACACACACACACACACACACACACACCATAATCTGCTGAGCTTTCAGAGACACAAAGCGCAGGGAGTGGAGGAAAAGGTCCCCGTTCACTACATGATGACCAGAAATAGAACTGCTGGAAACACATTTGAAATCGAGAAAGCATAAATGAAGCAAGAGCGAAAAATGGTTATAGGTAAAATGGTAGAACAGAGAGTAGAGCAGCAGGGAAAGAGGGTGGGGGGAGGAGTGGAAATGAGCAAAAAGATGGGAGGTTAAAGGAAAGGAGAGAGCAAGAGGAACGGAGAGGAGGAAAAAACCCCGCAAATTCAAACAATCATTCAATGATGAATAACTCTTCATTGCAGTCACACAATGTTTTAAAAATCTGTCCGCATCATCTAAATGACTCGTGATTGCTATAATTTACCTTTCCCTGCAGCCGATTTGCTGATCACAACCTATTCCCAAGACACCCTTTATCACCAACTAAATTAAGTGACTTTATGTACACCATCGCTATCGAGGCATCTTACCAAATGCATGTAGAAAGAGCAAGTCATAGAGCAAACATTTGGCACAGGTGTAAAGGCGAGGGGTACACTGCAGGAAGTGTCAGCGAGTTGAAACCATTACTACCAACACGATCTTGATTAGCTCGGTGATAAATGTACAAGTTTTGATTCACGCGTTCGAGGTGTGGTCATTCTCTCTATCTGACAAGAGTTAAAGCGTGAGTTTGCTGAGATACACAGGCATCGTGCACACAGGAGGAGAGGGAAATGCAACGAGGCTGAGTCAGGATCGGAGCACAGACATGGAATGAGGGACAGACGTGAGGGGTGGTGGGGTGGGGGGACTGAAGGTGAAGGAGGCATGCCACACCCCACATTCGCACTTTAGACGTCTGCTCCCGGTGAATAGCCACCGTACAACTCAGTGTGGCATTATCATCTTTCTCTCACTCTTCCCTGTCTGTCCTCCACCCACCCTCTAGCCTACCCTGCAGCATTCCTCTCTCTCTCTCTCTCTCTCTCTCTCTCTCTCTCTCTCTCTCTCTCTCTCTCTCTCTCTCTCTCTCTCTCTCTCTCTCTCTCTCTCTCTCCCCTAGACTGCCTCTGGCATGCATGCATATATGTGTGTGTGTGTGTGTGCGCGCACGCTGTGTGTGTGCGTGTGTAAGCGTGCGTGAGTGTGTGTGTGTGCGTTTGTGCGTGCGTGCGAGCATGCATTCATATCCCCCCCATCTCTCTCTCTCTCATGATGTGCGTCCCTCTCTCTCTCTCTCTCTCTCTCTCTCTCTCTCTCTCATGGTGTGCGTCCGTCTCTCTCTCTCTCTCTCTCTCTCTCTCTCTCTCTCTCTCTCTCTCTGCAAAACGGCAGCCAATATCATCGAAATAATATATCAATCTAGTTGTTGCATTTTCTCATCCCCTTCTCTCATCCGTACCCCTGTCTCGCCCCAAAGCACACATGGTACAGTCGCCTTTAGACGTGAAAACACTGACGCAAGTGAGAACAAGCTGCACCTCCGTTTGGACAGCGAGACATGAAATGATCGAGACGCTACGACGAAGCGTTTTGACGTACCTTTCCACCAGAACGACTCCTTTCAGCTACACGTACGGGGACTGACACTGACAAGCTGCGAACGAGCGTGCAGATCGGCGAGAGTAATCGCAGCTTGGGGCGCGAAACTGCACCTCAAAGTCCTTTTCGTTCAGCGAGCGCGACCCGAAGTCGGTACGTCCGTCCGCGCGTCCGTCTCTTCGCCAAGTTGGCAGCCCGCGACAAAAACGAGCTCACATGGCTGGGCGCGTTGGGCACACTGATCTGAGATCCACGGGCTTGGCGCTAGGACCGAGTCAACTCCACTCAAATAGCGGGGCTGCCCGTGTCCAGTTACAAGCTCCGAGTCCAGGAAAGCCTTGTCTTGGACACAAACTGTGAAGTTTGCAGGGGACGACAGAACAGTATTGAGTGAGCAACAACCGCTACGGCGATTCACGTGGTGCCTAGAAATGTAATTGCTGTGAAGGGTCTGCATTGGTTTGAGACAGAAACACACTTACACTTTTACAGTCGTCACAGTTCCGCTTGAAAGATCACCACATACGGATATAGACGCAAGCGCATGCCATAATACTTTTATAGTCGCACAAGGTGGCAAAGGGTGAATGAGTTAATGAGGCAATGTCAGTGGTACACACAACAATCACAACAAACTTCAGACAGCCGCGAGGAAGGACCGACCACACGCCAGCCCTCGTCCGAGCACGACGTAGGTGCGGAGCAAACAAACAAAGGTCTACGAGCAAAT
>JAWQFJ010007002.1:15000-50000 GCA_034096865.1 Theodoxus fluviatilis | reverse complement strand
GGGGAGGATGATTGCATTTTGATTCCACTTGGATTGCGTGCTATGTTCAACCTCGCCACGTCAGGCGAGTGAAACTGTCTATTCTATCTGGAACTAGACCGCTATCCAATACCATTAGATCACACTTGGTCTGCAGATGTCTGCCAGCTTCAGCATCGGGGCACTGCTCAGGATGTTTTGTTTACAACTTGTTTCAAGGTTTCTGCACAGAAACAGATTCAAACTCACCACAGCTATTTCCACGGTCTTTAGATCAATTCAGGACCCAGCGATGCCATCCTTTGTGAAAGCGAGATAAATTGTGACAGTAAACAAGGAATCTCCTTGCTCTTTCCTAGCCTAGCTGCTACTACAGATTGAAGCAGAATGCCTCTTTCCACATCTCGATGTTCCTTTTTGGTTCGTGATGCGTCTCATTGGGTGGGAGAAGGTACTCGATTTGTTTCCATGATTATTTTCTTCCCTACTATTTCGTGTGGTGTGGGGGAAATCCGGGCTTGAATTGCTCTTACTCAACCAGATCTGGCAATTTTTGTGGCTAGTGGCCTTACGTAGCTTGAGGCGGCTGGTTTACCGTAAAACCCGTTTTCATCATCATCATCATCATCATCATCATCATCATCATCATCATCATCATCATCATCATCATCATCATCATCATCATCATCATTTTCATTTTCATCATCATCATCGATCATCATCATCATCATCATCATCATCATCATCATCATCATCATCATCATCATCATCATTTTCATTTTCATCATCATCATCGATCATCATCATCATCGATCATCATCATCACCATCATCATCATCATCATCATCATCATCATCATCATCATCATCATCATCATCATCATCATCATCATCATCATCATCATCATCATCATCATCATCAACATCATCATCATCATCATCATCGTCGTCGTCGTCATCATCATCATCATCATCATCATCATCATCATCATCATCATCATCATCACCATCATCATCACCATCATCATCATCATCATCATCATCATCATCATCATCATCATCATCATCATCATCATCATCATCATCATCATCATCATCATCATCATCATCATCATCATTTTCATTTTCATCATCATCATCGATCATCATCATCACCATCATCATCATCATCATCATCATCATCATCATCATCATCATCATCATCATCATCATCATCATCGTCATCATCATCATTATCATCGATGTCGTCGTCGTCGTCATCGTTATCATTTCTTCTCTACTTCTTTCAGCAAAACCCCCTCCTACGATGCTAAATGAGGAGGGGGGTGGGGATAGGGGGTTGGGGGAAACCCGCCTCAGGTAGATGCTCTTATGGGCACAGATGTTCTTTTTCTAACTCGTATTCTTCGGGTCGCGATCGACCGCGGATCGCGGTCACCCAAAGCTGTCAAAGTTGGCACAGTCTCCTGCATGGCTTGCATAGCGTTTGCGGTGTCCTCTTGGTCCAGAATACAAGCCTGGATGTTTGTTCTTTGCTGACGGAATTAACCAGCACAAGTGTGTGGACTGAAGCTGAAAAACTGTCCCGTCCGCAAACACTTCCACCTCCATGTCAGAAGTATTTGGGTAGGAATTTCCAAGTTTGAAAATTCTTTAGCGAAATGCCGGATCTGAAGGTATGTGGGGAGAGAGTCCCGCTGGTGCTCAGTGCGCATGCTTGGACGGATCACAGGTGGAATGAAGCGAGAATCCTTCTCCGATGGTGAATGTAGCTTTTCCCCGTCTCTTATCTCCTTTTCCTTTCGTTTTTCTCTTTAATTCTCTTTCTTCCTCGCCGTCTCCCGTTTCCGTGTTTGTCACGCATTTGCTTTACTGCCCGTGTTGTCGTCGTCGTCGTGATGTGTGTGTGTGTGTGTGTGTGTGTGTGTGTGTGTGTGTGTGTGTGTGTGTGTGTGTGTGTGTGTGCGTGTGTGTGTGTTTTCATGTATTCGGTCACAACAATATACATCAGAGGTGGGCTTCCTAAGATTATGATGTGCTAGCTAAGACAATCCAAAAGGCGTTTCTGTTCGGGTCATACAAAAAATAATGGTTGCTGTAATCATACAGGGAGGAAAAAACAGGCAGTGTCTCGTTTTGGAAACGAATTTATTACAAAAACGGATAGGCTGGACGTTGCGTATGAATGCAGCGATAACTTTTTATAAATAAGTTAATTATTATAAGAAAAAGTCTTTTGGATTTGCCTTTGCCAGCACTTCATAGTTGTAGGAAACCCGCCTCGAGGAACTTAACTGAGGGAGAGAGAGCGCTCGATTAAGAAAACTGAAGCATCTCTACATAATCTTTGTGAGTTTCGGGTTTCAAATCCACCGACAATTTTATTTGGGGGAGGGGGTGGGGGGGAGGGTGGGTGGGGATGAGGTTAGGTCTATAAGAAAACCATGTCATCTTCGTGGGAGTGGGTGGTGGGTGGGTGGGTCGAACTCGCAGCTGACTGAGCAACATTCCAACTCATGACTATCTTGATTTTGGCGTACTTGCGAATAAATTTGTGTAGTGTGAAGAGTCACTGTAAACGAGAGACTCTCATCTATACACACAGTGGATTTTCATTGGTCAATGAGGTAATATGATAAGCTAGAGGCAAATGAAATATATAATTTTTTTAATGTATTATCTGCACAATTGTGTGTGTGTGTGTGTGTGTGTGTGTGTGTGTGTGTGTGTGTGTGTGTGTGTGTGTGCGCGCGCGCGCGCGCGTGCGCACTTTAAAACTCGTTATATCACAAAAATCCGTTTTCAGCTTGTTTTGTCTGCATGGCTTGAGTGCACGCGAGGGTGCATGGATTAATTAAGGTCGAGAGTCAGAAGAGAGACACCGAGCCATTTTGGTAAACAACTGGATCTCTCAGCCGACCTTTATTCAACCAATCAGGTACTGAGTAACAGAACAGGAGAAAAGGATGCAACTCCAATTAAGACTCACGGGACTATACATTTTCTAACTCTGGAAATCGGTAAGCCGCCAATGCACCATGCAGCCACGTTATCAACAGTCTGGTTCGATTTCTTCTTCCAGAAAGTAGCCAGTGGAACATCAATGATTTTTTTCCCTTTTCTTTTTTCCAGATAATTGGAGGATATTGGTGGTTGGAAATCATACAAGATAATTTTATTGCCCACTTTTCGACTTATATCGAGCATGCAGAGAAACGTCATATACAACCGCCCACCCCGTTAGTTACTCGTCAACAAGCACATCTTCCTCACCCGAAAATCATTTTATTAGCGCTCGGGATGATGAATCCACCAGATACATTAAACACATGAGATGCTGCCTTTACCATTTCCAAGGAACCAGTCCCCTACGCCCAAGTTAAAGAGGGGTCTTTTCTAGAAGGATCGTGACGCAACGGAGTTGCTCTCCTCGGTGGCACCATTGCGAATGTCGGAAACAAAGACAGAGCGTCAGGCGGTCCGATTTGCCCAGAATTCCCCCTGATCTGTTTGCCCCCTGCCGGGGGATGCAGGGTTTGCGGTGTGGGAGGTCCCCCATACCAGGTACTCCCAACACCCTCCCCGCTCCCTCTCTTTCTCTTCCCCTCTGTTGGCCCCCCAAACACAGCGCCCTGCCATCACGAGTACACACGGTCACCGGTGTCAGATGACAGAGTGGCCCGGAGGGATCTAGTCTCGATTCTTCTTCAGGTCTCTATAGGTAAACCCGTGTCCGTTTTCGCTGTATTGTTTTGTGCTGAGCTGTGTTTTTTATTTGGTTTGGTCTGGTCTAGTTTGGTTTGGTTTGTCTTGTTCGGTTCTGTTAGCTTATTTGTTCGTTTGTTTGCTTGCTTGAAGAATGATATATGACAGTAAAGAAGCTTTTTTTTGGCCAGTTCCTAAGCATGGTCAATCCCGAGACATGACAGCAATGTTGTGTTTCCATTCAAACAGCAATGCGAGGTCACACAGCTCCAGGCAAATGTTTGAGTTCGGAAGTAGTCAACCTCTGAGTGAGACTTGAACATGTTTCCTTCCGTAAATACTTAGTTTTGTTTGATTTTTCAGCAGTACTCTTCACGCTTTATGGAAGAACACTAGCCTTTGGTTTGTTTGTTTCTTTGTACGTTAGTGAGTTTGTTTTAAAAGCATTAATAAATATACGCTGACGTCAGTAGTGCGATGATCCTCAGTGACAATAAAGCGAGAACGCTTTAACGGGTGAGTCACACCTATTTAAAAAAAGCAGATGAATGAAAAAAGTATCTAAATAAATAGAAATGCATATCTTACAAACTATCCCGTTTGAAGAAAAGTTCATATAGAAGTGTTGAATACTACTCGCTCTGTTGTCACACTGAAACGCGAGTGAGTTTAAACCATTCACTGATCACCCTTACTGGAGAGGACAGCAAGAATACGAGAAATTTAAGGTGAACAAACTTTAAAGGCGATGTACTCAGTCCTGAAAGCAACAAACACACTTCTCATTGACAAAGCTGCCTCAATTTCGTCCAGAGCACATTCAATCAGCAACCAATGACGAATCGAGAAGGTAATGCAGAAGGTAGGAAGCGATCGACTTCCACTCTACACGAGGGGCACGAAGTCAAGTGAGATCTCCTCTCAACGCTTCGACCAGCCGAGGAGCAGGACTCCTACATCGAACAAGCTTTGAGCGGAGATGTCTCCACAACGACGTCCCGTCCAGCCTTCCGAGCCACTATGTAAGACTCACTAAGAGTATGTTTGTTCCTTGTCACCAGCTCTCATAATTGAATTGCTTTACTTCCACTGTTGTTTTCTCTCTGTTCCTATACCTGCTTGTTCACCTATCTTAGTGGGGGTTTTGTTGTTGTTGTTGTTGTTGTTTGTGGTGGTGATGGTGGTTGTGGTGGTGGTGGTGAGGGTTGCGTGTTCTCCAGTGAGTGTGTGTGTGTGTGTGTGTGTGTGTGTGTGTGTGTGTGTGTGTGTGTGTGTGTGTGTGTGCGCGCGTATCTCCATATTTGTAGGCCTATGTATCAAGTGTTTTTGTCTTCGTTCCAATCTGCCACCTGATGAAACCCAGGTGAAAGCTTGTGCGTTTTAATTACAAAGTAGAAGATTCGACTGTTCCATCTCTGCATCATGTTTGGGATTGGATGGAGTTGGGCGGGGTGGGGCGGGTGGGGTGGGGGTGGGTGGGGTGGGGTGGGTGGGGTGGGGTGGGGTGGGGGTTGGTGGTGGGGTGGAGATGGGTGGTGGTGATGGCACCGGCAACATAAATAGCTAAGATGACAAGGAACATCCTTGTTTCAAATTTACTGAGCAAATAAAGTTTGGTGTCCAATATCCCAAGAGCAGCACATGGACATTGTGTTCTGCACAAACAATTGCCCTGTCAAATACAACGAGAGAGAGAGAGAGAACGAACGAACGAACGAACTTTATTTTACAAGGGTAGTGAATTAGGCAGTAGTGCCTTTCTTACATTCAGCCCTTGAGGCAAAATATTCAAATGTGGTGAGAGAGAGAGAGAGAGAGAGAGGGGGGGGGGGGGGGGGGGGTAGCTGGGGAAAGGGGGAGGAAGGGAAGAAGGTAGGGGGGGGGGGTAGCTGGGGAAAGGGGGAGGAAGGGAAGAAGGTTTGGGGGGGGGGGGTAGCTGGGGAAAGGGGGAGGAAGGGAAGAAGGTTGGTGGGTTGGATAGAGAGAGTTGGGGAGAGGGTGGGGGAGAGGGAGGGAGGGAGGGAGGGAGGGAGGGAGGGAGGGAGGGAGGGAGGGAGGGGAGAGAGAGAGAGAGAGAGAGAGAGAGAGAGAGAGAGAGAGAGAGAGAGAGAGAGAGACAGAGAGACAGAGAGACAGAGAGACAGAGAGAGACATAGAGAGATAGGGGGGAGGGAGGGGGGGAGGATCGAGAGAGAGAGAGAGTGGGGGGGTGGGGGGGTGGAGGGATGGAATTGTGAAGGTTGGGCGAGAATATAGAAGCGACAAAGTTATCTCCCTTGCGAATAAATGCATATAGTGAATACTGCCGGCAACAGCTGGGTGCTGCTGATCCAAAACTGAACAGGATCTGCAAGGGATGTCACTATGATGATCGAGGGATAAGTGGTGTGAAGGGGTCGGGTTGGTAGATGCGGTAGAATCTACTGGATGTCCCAGGAAGTGCGGAAATTTGAGACTAGCCCTGGAAGGGGTTGAGCTCGTTCCTCACACACAACAAATCCCTTCGTACTGCGGTTGTTTGTTTTTTTAAGCAGTTCCGAATCCAACTGACGGAAAAGCAATTAAGACACTTCAAATATCCTGACACCGCGTCCAAGTCAGGTTGTCAGGCTATCTCTTCCTAACATTGTTCTAGCTTCCAGAGATTTAACTTCGCGGATAGGGGCAAGTCGATTTCCGGGGTTGATGTAGTTGTAGCTACGACCTTTACGCAAACACTTAAGTTAAATGCAGAAATCATGCATGCAAATGTTGCGACTTCATTGTCCTATCAATAAGGGGGTTCTCTTAGCTTGCGCCTGGAAGACGAAGTCCTGAAATCCGGTAGTCGTTTCGAAACAAAACTGTATTCGTGCACTGGTGCATTCACAGTACGTGACACATCAGTAATCAGCATTACCCTGAATTCATTCCACTCTTGGGCTTCATACCATGAGGACAGTCACCTCTATCCACGCTCTCAAACATCTTCTGCATACCTCCGCGTCGCTTTTGTAGCGCTTCCATCTAGAACCTCATTCACACCACTCGCTCGAGCATTCACTCACTCACTCACTCACCCATTCACTCACCCACTCAGCCACTCACCCATTCATTCACTCACTCACTCACTCCACCCCACTCCAACCCACCCCACCCCATCTCACCTCACTCCACCCCACCACACCTCACTCCACCTCACTCCACCCCACCCCACCTCACTCACTCACTCTCACTCACCCCCACCTCACTCATTCACTCACCCCACCTCACTCACCCCACCTCACCCACCCACTCACCCCACCTCACTCACCCACTCACCCCACCTCACCCACCCACCTCACCCCACCTCACCCACTCACTCACCCCACCTCACTCATTCACTCACCCCACCTCACTCACTCACCCACTCACCCACCTCACTCACCCACTCGCCCACCTCACTCACCCACCTCACTCACTCACTCACTCACTCGCTCACTCACTCGCTCACTCGCTCACTCGCTCACTCGCTCACTCGCTCACTCGCTCACTCGCTCACTCGCTCACTCGCTCACTCGCTCACTCCCTCACTCACCCACTCACCCACTCACCCACCCACCCACCCACCCACCCACCCACTCACTCACCCACTCACTCATTCACCCACTCACCCACTCACCCACTCACTCACTCACTCACTCACTCACTCACTCACTCACTCACCACCCACCCACCCACCACCCACCACCCACCCACCACCACCCACTCACCACCCACCCACCCACCCACCCACCCACTCACCCACCCACTCACTCACCCACTCACACACCCACTCACCCACTCACGCACTCACTCACTCACTCACTCACTCACTCACTCACTCACTCACTCACTCACTCACTCACTCACTCACTCACTCACTCACTCACTCACTCACTCACACTCCATTCCACTCACTCACTCACACTCCATTCCACTCATTCACTCACACTCCATTCCACTCCACTCACTCACACTCCATTCCACCACTCCACTCCACTGAACTACCTCACCTCAACTCCACTCCACTCCACTCCACTGAACTACCTGACCTCAACTCACCTCAACTCACCTCGACTCCACTCGACTCCACTCGACTCGACCCCACCCCACCCCACCGCACCCCACTCACTCCACTCCACTCGACTCCACTCGACTCGACCCCACCCCACGCCACCCCACCGGACTCCACTCCACTCCACCCCACTCCACCCCACTCCACTCCACCCCACTCCACCCCGCTCCACTCCACCCCACTCCACCCCACTTCACTCCACTCCATCCCACTCCACTCCACCCCTCTCCGCTACACCCCACTCCACTCCACCCCACTCTACTCAACCCCACTCCACCCCACTTCACTCCACTCAACTCCACCCCACTCCACCCCACTCCACTCAACCCCACTCCTCTCAACCCCACTCCACTCCACCCCACTCCACCCCACTCCACTCCACTCCACTCCACGCAACTCCACTCCACGCAACTCCACTCCACTCCACGCAACCCCATTCCACTCCACCCCACTCCACCCCACTCCACCCCACTCCACCCCACTCCACCCCACTCCACTCCACCCACTCCACCCCACTCCACCCCACTCCACCCCACTCCACCCCACTCCACCCCACCCCACCCCACTCAACTCCACTCAACCCTACTCAACCCACTCACCCCACTCAACCCACTCACCCCACTCACCCCACTCACCCCACTCACGTACTCCCTCCACTCACTCATCCACCCCACTTCACGCACCCACCCCACTCACCCCACTCACCTCACTCACCCACCCCACTCACCCCACTCAACGAACGCCACGCGCTCGCTCCACTCACTCGCGCTTGCTCCACTCACTCGCGCAAGCATGCACTCCACTCGCGCAAGCACGCACTCCACCCGCGCTAGCACGCACTCCACTCCACTCGCGCAAGCACGCTCTCCACTCCACTCGCGCAAGCACGCACTTCACTCACTCGCGCACGCACTCCACTCACTCTCACTCACGCACGCACTCCACTCACTCGCGCACGCACTCCACTCACTCGCGCAAGCACGCGCTCCACTCGTGCAAGCACACACTCCACTCGCGCACGCACTCCCCTCCACTCGCGCACGCACTCCACTCCATTCGCGCACGCATGAGCTCCACTCGCGCACGCATGAGCTCCACTCGCGCAAGCACGCGCTCCACTCGCGCAAGCACGCGCTCCACTCGCGCAAGCACGCACTCCACTCGCGCAAGCACGCACCCCACTCCACTCGCGCACGCACTCCACTCCACTCGCGCACGCACTCCACTCCACTCGCGCAAGCACTCCACTCCACTCGCGCACGCACGCCACTCCACTCACGCAAGCACTCCATTCCACTCGCACACGCACTCCACTCCACTCGCGCAAGCACTCCACTCCACTCGCGCACGCACTCCACTCGTGCACGCACTCCACTCCACTCACGTGAGTACTCCACTCTACTCGCACACGCACTCCACTCCACTCGCGCAAGCACCACTCCACTCGCGCATGCACTCCATTCCACTCGCTCAAGCACTCCACTCCACTCCTATCACCTCCCTCCACACTTACTCACACAATTCTCGATTTCTTTCTTCTTTGGGCGTCCAGGGGTATCAATCGTGGAGGGCGGGATATTTAATTCACTCACTCTCGCGCACGCTCACATGACGTGACATAATGTTCATTAAGGATATTCTTTAATGAAACTGAATCATGAATAAAATCAAATTCAAGGCAATATGAATAAAAATGTCAATCAATCCTATCAGTCTATACTCTCTGACTGAAAAGTAGAGGATTAATTTCACTGACCCAAAACTCAAGTTGGCCCAGAGTTACTCACAGTCCACGCAGATAGGTGATGACGTTGCTAGAACTTTCCAATGATGAAAATTCTGCTCAAAACGATGTCCACTCAGAAATGGGCATTCACAAGCACACACTCTCTCTCTCTCAAGGCTACACCTCGAAAGGAGAGGATCAAAAGGCCATAGACACCTGTGGGGTTCACCCACACACGTACACATGCGGACACAGGTTTGAACACCAGCCAGCGTTCAGAACCGAACGACGAAACTTTCATGAAGTGAGACGGTGTCGATTATAATCCGGCAAACTGGACCTTCATTCGTAGAGGATACTGTTCTTCTCAATACAACCTTTCAGATGGTCAGGGGAGGATTAAACTTTTAACGTGTTTCATCTCAACACGGAGCTGCTCGAAAATACGTCTGCTCATAACGACATTCCTGGAGTCAACTAACTCACATAATTCCAGCGTCTTCAACAGGAGTTATTCACAGTGCATGCGCCACCACCTTCTGCCAAACAAATCATTGTTGCGTCACTGATAATAAAAAACCCAGCCGATTCAAACCGGTCTCAGAGTGCAAACAGCGAACAGCGACATGGTATTCGTTTCAAACAACACAGAAAAATGGAACAAAGGCCGAACCGTAACAATTCCACTCATGCAAGCACTCCGCTCCACTCGCGCAAGCACTCCACTCCACTCGTGCAAGCACTCCGCTCCACTTGCGCAAGCACTGCACTCCACTCGTGCAAGCACTGCGCAAGCACGCGCTCCACTCACGCACGCACTCCACTCACACACGCACCCACTCAACACCCACCCACTCGACTCACCCACCCACTCGACCCACCCACCCACTCGACTCACCCACCCACTCGACTCACCCACCCACTCGACTCACCCACCCACTCGACTCACCCGCCCACTCGACTCACCCACCCACTCGACTCACCCACCCACTCGACTCACCCACCCACTTGACTCATCCGCCCACTCCCTACCCAATCTCCCACTCCACTCACACACCCATGCAGTCAATCCATTCAACTCATGGACCCACTCAACACACACACACACTCAACCCACTCAACTCACGCACACACTCAACCCACTCAACTCACGCACCCCTGCACTCGACCCACTCGACCCACTCAACCCACTCAACTCACTCAACCCACGCACCCGCTCGACTCACCCACCCACTCGACTCACCCACCCACTCAACTCATCCACCCAATCCCCACCCACCCAATCCCCACCCACTCACCCACTCACGCACTCATTCGAGTACCCATGCACTCACTCGAACACCCACGCACTCATGCACGCATGCACGCACGCACGCACTCACGCACGCACTCGACCTCACTCACGCACTCCCACACTCACGCACTCAGTCCATCATTCATTCAACTCGTAAAACATAACGTGCTTTTTGTGATAAACATTACCTCAATACTCTGGTACGTGGCTTCAAATTACTTCAATATACAACATGTAATTAAGAAAGGAAGCAGATCTTGCTCGACGCTCTTTCATTTGTACAAGCAACAGAAGATTTCGGGGAAGATTTTCTCTGCATTAATTTCTAAGGGCATGCAAAGACATACATGTACATTGTAGATACATGTGACAAACGCTCAAAGTCTCGTTGAAGAATCGAACTCTCAATCCTCGGCATGGAATTCTGAAAATTGACCAATCAGAACATCGGACACAAGTCTGTTTCGTCATTCATATGGCGGCCTCTCCGAAGTTGCAGAGACATATAATCTGGAGCACATTAGCTTGATCTGTAGTGATAGTGACTCTAATTTAACAGTCAACAGCAAGGCACGATGAGTGGTAGAAACAAGGGACTTGGTAAGCATGTGATCGATCTTTCTCCACAGTTTCAACGGTTTATTTTCTAAGTCGGTCAGCATTGCGAAACGGCTGGCTAAGTCGGTGCTTGAGTTGAAATAAAAGGATCGGGTGAGAATCCCGAGTACTCAACGTGTTGGAAAGGGTCACAAACATTGTACAGGAACTTGACCTTTAGACTTGTGTATGTTGTTGTTTTATTCCTTTAGAACATCATATTATAGCATGGCAGTATTCTAGTATCATGGTAAGTCGCGAATGGTGCTTTTAGGTTTACTAGCGTGGTTATGCCATCATGGACAATCAATGGACGTGGCTCTCATTGTCAATTCAGGAAGCCAAATAGTCTGTCAATTTACAGTGTTGAAACACATAATCACGATAACCGATCCCGACCATTTCTCCAGTCCGGACCACACCATACCAACAGCCCATGCTTCAGATTCTCCTGAGTCGAATGATTGTGTTAGTTGTGCATGGATCAATGCCAAACTTATCATGATAATGAGTTGGAATCCTAGACAGCTGGGTCGGTAAAAAATAAATGAAAAAAAATATTGCATATCAGGGCAATTTAACAAACACTAGGTTACTTTGTGTGAGCAAGGAACGTTTTGATTGTGATTGAAGCCTTAGAAGTTATAAGACATCTTTTGTAATGTTCCTGTCCTGAGATCACTGTAATTCAGGGCTTATGTATCATTTATTTGGTTGATATGGCAGTGTCTGCTTGTTGTAACAGTTGTCATTTTATTCCCCAACAGCTGAGATTGCATCAGCAAGATCAAGATTTGGTGCCACACTGCAGTATGTAGTAGACAAGAAAGAAGAGAAGTAAGTTTGCACTTCGGTTTGTTTTGCACTTTGTAACTACCCTAACTTCAGCTAATGCAACTCAAAGAGTTGTAAACTTCATGATGTCAGAAGCACGCATCACCATTGCTGCCACTGGTATGGTTTTATTCTGTATATTGAAACATGCTTACAAACATTGAACATTTTGGATGACTATCCAGATAAAGGACAGCATATTAATGTCAGTATATAATTATTGGACAAGGAGAATTATTTAGATATTCTAAAAACTGATTGTTTGCCCACCTCTTACTGTCATGTAAACTAAGTAACTGTCACAATTGCATATAGCCCATTTTGAGTCATGTTTATCACTTCATTTCTTACAAGTTACATCCTCCCAAACAGTGCTTGTGCCATTGTAGAAAACACTTGCCTTGAAATGAAGAAATTGCCACGTGCTCTCAGGAACATGCAGTCACCACACTATACTTAGTGTTGTGCAACAGACAGCTTTAGGCAAAATTTTAAAAAAATATTTGTGGTTATTGTAACCTGACCAACCCCCTCTTTTTTTCTGAATCTAAATTTTTTTTTCAATTGTGAAAAAAAAAAGATAAAAAAAAGAAGAAGAACCTCACAGTAATCAATTAATTGTGTGCTGTCTCAACTGAGCACTCAGGCTATCTACTATTTAAAAGGAAAAATCTGGATTTTTTATTTTAACAAAAGAGAAATTGTGAGTTTGTGTTCAATCTGGCATCTTCAATTAAACAAACATTTTTTTTCAGGCTGACCTACCAACCATAACCCCCCCCACCCCCCACCCCCCACCCCCATGTTACTATAACCACTACTACTTTTTCTTGTGGTCTTACATTTTCTTGCTGGAATGGATTATTTTGCATCAATACTGCAAAGCATAGCCAGAGCTGCTGAGGGACCCCTTCTCAAATGGAGCCCTGGGCTGCATGCTGGATTGTGGGCTGTATGCTGGAGTGTGGGCTGTATGCTGGATCGTGGGCTGTATGCTGGATCGTGTGCTGTATGCTGGATTGTGGGCTGTATGCTGGATTGTGGGCTGTATGCTGGATTGTGGGCTGTATGCTGGATTGTGGGCTGTATGCTGGATCTTGTGCTGTATGCTGGATTTTGTGCTGTATGCTGGATTGTGGGCTGTAAGCTGGATTGTGGGCTGTATGCTGGATCTTGTGCTGTATGCTGGATTGTGGGCTGTATGCTGGATTGTGGGCTGTATGCTGGATTGTGGGCTGTAAGCTGGATCGTGTGCTGTATGCTGGATCTTGTGATGTATGCTGGATCGTGTGATGTATGCTGGATCGTGTGCTGTATGCTGGATTGTGGGCTGTATGCTGGATTGTGGGCTGTATGCTGGATTGTGGGCTGTATGCTGGAGTGTGTGCTGTATTCTGGAGTGTGGGCTGTATGCTGGATTGTGGGCTGTATGCTGGATCGTGTGCTGTATGCTGGATTGTGTGCTGTATGCTGGATTGTGGGCTGTATGCTGGATTGTGGGCTGTATGCTGGAGTGTGTGCTGTATTCTGGAGTGTGGGCTGTATGCTGGATTGTGGGCTGTATGCTGGATCGTGTGCTGTATGCTAGATTGTGGGCTGTATGCTGGATTGTGGGCTGTATGCTGGATTGTGGGCTGTATGCTGGATCGTGTGCTGTATGCTGGATTGTGGGCTGCATGCTGGATTGTGGGCGGCCTCCTTCAGTAGCTCTGACTAGAGTTGGTCCCAAGTTTCCAGGAACTATTTGTGGGCTCTGGGACTGCATGGCGTTGTGACCTGATTTTTGTACATGATTCATTGATATGAGCTATGAGGACTCGGTCACTCTCCAAAGACTTCCTTGGATACAGCGACCCACCATGCCTCTCATTCCCCCACCACACTTCCCATCCCCTGTCCAGGGAAGACCTAGAGCCCAACTCTGTCATGAAAAACTGGGTAAGAGGTAAAGGTGTGGTTTTATGTAGTGACTTACCACCCATGTCTGGGTCTCAAACCACTTCACACCTTACCTCCTGATCACTGGACCACTTGAGCAGTCCTTCACTGTCACCTGACAACAAACATGGTGACAGACATTTAAATGTACACAGTCAGGCACCTGACAACAAACATGGTGACAGACATAAATTTTAAGACGCACACAATCAGGTACCAGCACCAATTCCACTTCCTGGGAAGGATTTCAACCCGATGCTGGCTCATGTCCGCAGACAAGGGTTAATCATTCTACAGAGTACCATCACTGCCCCCTCAGGTGCCCAGTTTTACTCCTGGGTGTGAGAAACAATGGGAACCATGCAGCTTTGAATGACACACCTACTAGCCACAAGCAACTGCAGGTAACGCGTACTAACCACTCACGACTCAGCCATCCCTCTGTTCTCTGGAGATGCTACATCAAATGCTCATAGTTTATTGTTCACAAGGTATTTACATTTCTTGCAGCTTGCAAGAGAGTGATGGGGAGGGTTCCATCGGCCATCATGACCTTGGGTAAGCATGACTAATTTCTTGCTCTTTTTGTGTATGGACAAGTATAACATCCCTACTGTGTTGCATTGTGTGATGCTTGATAAAAGTGTGATGTAATGAAGCATTAATTTATATGGAAAACATGTACATACACAAAAATGGCATAAGTATTCATACAAACTATTCAATTACCTAAGGCCTCTCTCTCACTCTCTCTCTACCTCTGTCCATCCGTCAGTCCATCCGTCTGTCTGTCTCTCTCTCTGTCTCTCTCTGTCCGTCTGTCTGTCTGTGTGTGTCTCTCTCTCTCTCTCTCTCTCTCTCTCTCTCTCTCTCTCTCTCTCTCTCTCTCTCTCTCTCTCTCTCCTCTCTCTATCTATCTTTCTCTCTCTCTCTCACTCTCTCTCTCTCTCACTCTCTCTCTCTCTCTCTCACTCTCTCTCTCTCACTCTCTCTCTCTCTCTCTCTCTCTCTCTCTCTCTCTCTCTCTCTCTCTCTCTCTCTCTCTCTCTCTCTCTCTCTCTCTCTCTCCAAACTCATAAATGCAATGCACCACAGACACACATGTGCATCCACTTGCAAACAGGCCCACAGGCACAAACATGCATACACACTCTTTCTCTCCCTCTTCCCCCCCCCCCCTCCCCCCCCCCCCCCCCTCCCCCCTGCAACAGCTATGGAAAATAAAGAGGGATGTGCATGCTTTTCTTTCAGTTAAACTTTATTTTTAATAGAAGTGAATGTGCAGAGTACTAACTCATTTGCATGAGTTTTTCATGGCTGTAGTTCCCCCTTAAAAAAGTTTTTTGCTTTAAACACATCCAAGCATTGACATGATTGAGATAATTTCTTTATATGATTTAGTCACTTGCACATGATTCTTACCCTGGAGCCATTAGCTTGGTTATGATTGAAGCATGAATGACTCGGAGACCCCCAAACTTGGAGTGACTTCTTATCCCATGAACACTGTGTACGTCTTATCAGATCTGAGTGAAACAGAACTGTCTTTTACATATCACCAGGCACTGCTATATGTATTCAGCTAAAAAAACTGTTTGAAAACCAGTGACACATCAGTTTCGTACTAGTTAACATTGATCCCTGGATAGTGGAGTTTCTTCCTACAAGTTCTGTTATATTATTGTGTAATTGCCAGTGTCTGAAACACTAGATCCATTCATAAGGGTTTCACTGTATGATGCTCAAATTTTCAGGTGGGGGAGAAGGTAGTAGGCTAGAACTAGAAGGTAAACGTGTGAAAATTTGAAACCAGTTTGAAGGTTTGAGTTAGGTTTTTTTGTTTTGTAATGCTGCTTGATTTGGCACTGTTTTCATTTTTATGCCTTGTTTTGGGGAAAGGGTCAGGACATCAAAAAGTTGTGCTTACAGTAACATGGCAATTAAAAAACACGGTTGGTAGGTCAGCCTGAACTTTTTTAAGAGGCCAGATTGAACACAAACCAACATTTCTTTCACTGAAAAAATGTTGAGTAGTGGATTCCCTGAGAGCTCATAGGGCAGGGAAGATGGGACGGCGTGCAGTTTGTTGATTATCATCTATTTTTATCTTTCTGTTTTTATTTTTATTATTAAAAAAAAAATTAAAGAAAAAGTTCAGTCATCAGAAAGATATAGGGTCAGTTGGGTTACCATAACCATAATGTCTTCTTTTTTTTTGGTCGTTGCCATATTTGTTCTTGAAGTGTGGAAACTCATTTCTACATTTCTGTAGCTCCCTCTCTCCTGCCCAAACCCCAAAGAAGGGGCTTCCTCGAAGCAACCGCAAGAGGAAGAAGAAGGAAAACAGTGAATCAGAGACGGGAAATCACGTCCGTAAGTGGCCTTTTTCATTGTTTCAAAACATAACATTGGTATAGCCTCATATTTGTTCTCTAGGATGTTTCATTGTCATATAAAATGCAGTGTTGTTTCCTGGATTTGGGGGATTGTGGCACCTTGTGCCAGCAAGTTGGTTGAATGGGAATTTATCCATCCATCCATCATGGTTTAGTGTGGGTTTATGGAAGCATCTTAATGACCATTGAGTGTTCCCCATTGTGTCCTTGCTTAGGCACCATATTATAAATGGTTGTTGTTGTTGTCTTTTAAATGTTGGGATAAATTTGGAAGAATATGTAGTGTTTCATTGATCATAAAGAAACTGTATAGATCCAGTTGCAAATACATGATCATTCACGAGGAGCATCTTGGAGTAGCAGTGCAATATGAAGTCTTCAACTAGGGATGGGACCCTGTTTTAATTTTTCTCCAAGACAAAAGCCTCATAGCTCATAGAGTTGACTCAGGGCAGCACTGCTATGTTCATTTAACATAGGCAGCTGTGCTAAATTTCTTAGTGCGTGGGCTTGTCGTTTGAATTTGAATCATGAATATCCCTTGTGTCACTCTCCTCTCTGCAGATTCCTATGTGATGAAGCTGTTTGACCGAAACGTAGACATGGCTCAGTTTGATGACAGCTCTCCACTCTACCCCATGTGCCGAGCCTGGATGAGAAACGCCCCCCATGAGGCCAGGAACATCTCCCCCTCTCCTGACCTTGAGCAGCGTCCTACAGCAGATGAGGTATTCTGAAAGTTTTCTTTAGCCCGACTGCATTTACCATGTGGCAGTTGTGTGAAGGTATTAATACAAAAACTTCTGTGGATTCTAATGCCAAACCTGCTGTGCAAATTGTGTGGTCATGTTGTAAACCCTCATGGGAAATTTGCTAACTTTGTTGATGTAGGGTTATCTAGCTTTACTCTGAGGAGACAATATTTCATTTTGAATATCTGAAAATCACTTGTGCAACAGGGTGATGGATGATGTTCATGTGTGGCCATGCAGAAGAGTTTGAAACATTTTGTACCTGATGCATCACTGTTAGAGGGAAGAGATCATATCTCTTGCACACTTTGTATTTATTTTTTAATGCTCATTATGATTTTAAAGGTTTTGGAGGTCTGTATCTGTTTTGGGGACCAATTTGAAAAGGTCACCAAATAGGTCAAATGCGTTTGAGGTAACCACCAGAAATTATTTAGTGCAGCAAGGGTTTTTACTGAAACTAAATATGAGATTGAGTTTTGTCAAAACAATCTTTTGTCTTTGTGTGTATTTGTTCATTTGAAAATTTGGAGTTTTGGTGGTGAAAAACAACCTTGGTGTACCTTTGCCTTTCAGGGAGGATACCCCAATCTCTACGTCCTGCCAAACCCTGTCAAGGTGGAGAAAAACGTGGACCTGAGAGTCCCCCTTCCCCCTCCCAAGGGTCCTCTTCAGCTGGACATCCACTCTGTAAGAAACAGAACTGTCCAGCTGTTTTCAAGACAACCTTGATTCGCTGTCCTCAAGCAAGCTTGAAATGATATCTCTTCAACTGGCTTAAAATTGTTAAATGAAAATCAGTCGTAACGTTTGGCCTGGGAACTCATGATTGGAAGTCTGTGGTCTGGTATGGACTGCAGTGAGTTGGACAACATTTTTTGTGGAGTGTTCCTGTCTTTCTAGGACAGTTAATTAATTTAACTCAGTCATATGTTTGTAGATCTGATGTCATGACTTGATTAATGTGTTGAGATAATTGTATTTGACCTTTGAAAGCCCATGAAGAAGTTGAGGTCATTGAAGATGAAATAGTGACATCTGAAATGATGTAATGATGCCTCTGACTGTATTACCTCAGGACCCCGACAAGGCTCCCTCACCCCAAAGTCTGCTGCTGAACCACATGTCCAGGTGGAAGAGGAAGAGAGAAGAGTGAGCTTATTTCTTGTGTTTTCATGCTAGATTGTTTTTTACTCTTTTCCTTATTAAAAAATTCTAATAATAAAAGCATTTCACAGACATTTTTATTGAGGAAGTAAAACAAAAATAAATTTCATTTGGACGCTAATTGGGAATCTGCCATTCACTATTTATGGACTTGCTTATGAATATTTGGGCCTGTTTAAAACATGAGAATACACCAGTGTTGTAGGGATATGCCACACCTTGTAATGTGTTTTATTGCGCTCATGTATTGATACATAGCAGGTTGCCATGTATATCTTGGCCTCTAATTGCTTTACACTTTCCACCTCCTCCCCTTCTCCTAACCCATTAAACACCCCCACCCACTCCCCTCCCCTCCTTCTCCTCCCCCCCTTCTGCTCCCCCTCCATGTGCATGCACACTCACACGCACACACGTACACACACACAAACCATGTGTATATTGTATGACTCATAATTGGAGAGTATCTGTGCCATGTGTAGATTGCTCTCACACAAACATGTGCTAAAACATATATAATGCGAATCAAAAGCATGGAAAGTCAGAAGGTACCTATCGCCTCAATGGAGGATGTGTTTGAATAGACTTTTCCCTGTACATTTCAGATGGATACAAGCTGCCCGTGCCAATGAAATGCGGTATTCTTCCAGCATGCAGATACTGAAGGACATGTTTGAGAGAAATGTGAAAGAAAATTAGCTAGAGTCATGTTCCCTCATCCATTGTGCCAGCCTCAAGAGTGAACAAGACCAGTGAACTTGCACAAGGGCAGCTGCAATATGACTGACTGGATGAAGCACTTTCTCATTTTGGGGTGCTAGGATGGTGCCATTGGATTGAAGGCACTCTTCCATGGAAAGTCATGTGATTGCCTTGAAAATATCACTTATTCCAGCTTGAATGGGCAGCAGAATTTGCAGTGATATAATTATGGGTAAATGTCTGTGTATTGTGCAAGAGATACTTTCAAAGACACAAATTAATACGTGCAGATACATGACAGAGAACCTATTGCTGCTTGAGAGCGCGCCAAGGAAAAGGAGAAGTAGTGGTTGCTGGAGAGTATAAGTGTCAGTGGTGGAGGTAGTTATTTCAAGAGTATATGGCCAAAAAAAAAGATAGTTGTGGTTAAGGTTATGTGGCAACAACAAAAAAGGTTGTAGGTTAGCGTGACATTTTCTTTCTCCCTTTTTGACTCACATGCGAAGCAAAAGTGAGTCTATGTACTGAGCCGTTTCGTCCGTCCGTCCGGGCGTAATAAACTTAAACGTTGGATTTTTCTCGGAGACTATTAAGTCTATCAACACCAAATGTGGCATGATGGTGTATGATGACAAGGCCTCAAAAAACATACATAGTGACTTGACCTTGCTTCAAGGTCAAGGTCACAGGAGCCATAAATGTGGTCTCAAAAACAGTCATTTTTCACATTTTCCCAATTTTCTCCCACGTTATTGAGAATGGCGACCTTAGCTACAAGTGGTATATAGGTCAAAGCAAGCCCTATCTTTTGATACCAGTTTGGTTGACCTTGCTTCAAGGTCAAGGTCACAGGAGCTCTTCAAAGTTGGATTGTATACATATTTTGAAGTGACCTTGACCCTGAACTATGGAAGATAACTGTTTCAAACTTAATAATTATGTGGGGCACATGTTATACTTTCATCATGAGACACATTTGTTCACATATCATCAAGGTCAAGGTCACTTTGACCCTTATGAAATGTGACGAAAATGGGGTAGTGAACCACTAAAAGTGACTATATCTCATGGTAGAAAGTGCCAATAAGCACCATTGTGCTTCCTATGTCTTGAATTAACAGCTTTGTGTTGCATGACCTTGGATGACCTTGACCTTGGGTCAAGGTCACATGTATTTTGGTAGGAAAAATGTGTAAATCATTTCTTAGTGTATGATGTCATTGGTAGGTTTAGTTGTTTGACCTTGACCTTGAAGGTCACCTGAAGGTCAAGGTCATATAAAGGTCAAGGTCAAGCATGTATGGGCTTTGCCCTTCTTGTTTTTTCATTTTAGAAGCCAGATTGAGCTTGAAGCAAGCATTCTTTCACTGAAAATGCTTTTTTTTACTTGCATAGTAGATTTTCTCTGAGTGCTCACAGATCAGGGAAGACGGAACAGCTTGTAGTTCATCATTCTCCATAAATTTGTTTCTTTTTCTGTCTTTTCTTTTTTTCATGATTTACAAAAAAAAGTTCAGGATCAGCAGAAAAAATAGGGTATATCGAGTTACCATAACCACAACTATTATATTTTTGGCCGAATGATTCTCTGGTATGCCAGAATGGCGATCATATTAGCAGAAAGCATCAACTCCACCCACACAAAAAAGAGGAACTTCACAGATTCTCTGGTATGCCAGAATGGCGATCATATTAGCAGAAAGCATCAACTCCACCCACACAAAAAAGAGGAACTTCACAGATTCTCTGGTATGCCAGAATGGCGATCATATTAGCAGAAAGCATCAACTCCACCCACACAAAAAAGAGGAACTTCACAGAAAAAAGCAGTGAAACTGGGACTGAGTTAGCATGAACCAACCATCTAAAAATAATTAATTTCAAGCACTTTTTTCTTATCGGTCAGATACTATGTCACCCATGACACCAAATCACTTTGGTTTAACACTTTAAAGCAATTATTGATTTTTTATGAATTTTCAAAAATATGGGTCAAATGAAGGTCAAAATCATAGGTCCAAAAAAGCGGACCCAGTCCATAAAAAAAAAAAAAAAATTTGCCCAAGAACTTCAAAACTTGCACTAAAAATTGATCTTGTACCACTAAATCTAGGAAATAAGTTTCATGAAGATATCCATGCTGTGGGGTGAGTAATTAATTTTTTTGTGATATTCATAATGGGTTTTTCAAGAAAAACCGACAGCCTACATGATGTAGATCAACAAATAAAATTCAGTAACTTGCCATTTCTCTCCCTCACCTAAGGAAAATGTCCACATTGTTTTTTTGAACAGGCACAATAATAACTTTGCTGTTGAGTTGCATTTTAAGAGTGTTTTAGGAACACAGATTCACAAATGTCCAACATGCGATGGAACCAAACAGTAACTAAATTCCAGTAAACTGTTCAACAAATGCACTTTTGCAGATTTATTTTGGTTCATAACACATCCAAAATAAATTATATAGCCAAGAACAATCGACAAACAGACTTGAAAGGAATACTTATATACAAAATCTTCCAATTGATATTATATTACACACAAGAATACTTAAGTTAATGAATTTCTTATGAAAGCGAGGACATTCAAATCAAGGCATCCACTCTTATGTGCTTTTTTTTTTGTTTGTTTGTGTTTTTTGTTGTGTGTTTTGTTGTGTTTTTTTTTGTTTTTATTTTTGTTTTTTTTTTTTTTGATGTTTGTGTGTTTTTTTTTTGTTGATTTTGTTTGTTTTTTATTTTTTTTTTTTTTTGTGGTTTTTTTTCTTTGTTTTGTTTTTTTAGATTGTTTTTTGTGTTTTTTGTTTTTTTTTTGTGTGTTTTTTGATTTTTGTGATGTTTTTTATTTTGTGTGATTTTTTCTGATTCTTATTCTTTATCTTTTTGTATACAATTTGAATTGTTTGTTGATTTGGTTTGTGCTTTTTCCTTTTTGATTTTTACTCACTTTTGCTATTGACTTACTTGGTTGTTTTTTCTTGTTCTTGACTTTAGTGATCCTTTCAACTATTTGGCTTTGTGTTGGATTGTCCCCCTTGCATTGCCTTTTTGTCTTTGATTGTTTGTGTTGCTTTCTCCCTTGTCTTTTGTGATCCTATTGTCTCTTCTTTTTGTGTTGGTGTCCCTTGTCTTTCTTTGTTTGTTGTTTCCTTGTCTATCTTGTTTTGCCTCTTGTTGTTGTTTTCATTCCCTTGTCTCTCTTTGCCTTGTTGACTTGTTTTTCTGTCTTTTTCTTGCTAGTTTTGCCTTGTTTTTTTTGTTTTTTGTTTTTGATCTTTGTCCTCTTTTTAGTCTTGATAACTGGCAAGTAAATGGCTCACATGATACAGTTGCTCCATTCATAAAACAAGACAATTAGTTCAATGCACAATCTTTCTGTAAATGCCTTAGCTTAATGCTATGAGAATTGGTGATTCTTAACTTCAAGTTATACAAGGCTTTTAAATATCTCATGTCTACACAGTGACACACACATGCCCTCTGCATGTCTGGTGGTGCAGATAATCACTGACTGATCATTTTTTAAATTTCCATTACCATGATCATGAATCAAAGATTGAGGAAATTGCTGTGACCTATGCAATCCAGAGAGGAAAATAATACAGACTAGAAGTTACCCAAGTACATTAATGTCATTAATTAAATAAAACATCAGTGCTTTTACCTTTTTTTCAAACTTAAACAACTTTAAAAACACTCATTTATATTCAATAGCAGGGCATGATCTGCCCATGTTTACAAAGCTTACAGTTAGTCATAAACAGTAGTCCTTGACATTACAGTTTCTGCACGTGACATTCAAATGCATTAAATACGAACATAAATAATAAAATGTGTTAAATCTTAAGTATTTACATATTTGAAATGTTTCACTGAACAGTTCTGCCTAATGATAGCTGACTGCTGACACTGCTGAGTGAGCAAAACTAGGCATTCTGCCGCATACAGCATTAGCCCATAGCCAGCCGTAGCCTACAGCGCACGTAGGCATGGCCAAACGAACTAGGTCACTCCGAACTCACTCACTCAAGACAATTCAACATCACTTACTAACACCTGATCAGCAATATATGAACTGCCATTGCAATTTGTATCTCTATAATATATCAACACTATCAAATTAAAGAGAGAAATAACTTTCCGAGCTTTGCAGAGGACTTCACTCCAATGTCTCGCAGTTTAAAACACCAAAACAGATGGCCATCGGTAAATTTCGGAATTCTCCGTCAACACTTGGAAACGGCCGGGGTAGTCTAGTCAAAACTGTTTTTAAAGTAACTTAATGTGCATATTATGTTCTGAAACTTACAACATCAATAAATTGAATATTAGGGCACGTTAAAAATATTTATTTTGGAGTGGTGCGGTGCTTTTGTAGCATTAAACGAGTTTTTCAAACTTTTCCTTCGTGATACTTTTTGGTAAATTGGAAGCTGATCTGCTCCTCATTTTGGTGCACCCCTCAGGCTATGTCTCTTCTAACAGCATTGGTTGCATTTTAAATCATTCAACCAATAAGAACGAAGCTTTTACGCATATTCGGACCCTTCCAAATCGCCAAAAAATTAGGGACGGAAAGGGAGATAACAATTTTTTGCAAGTAGGAGTTAGGTCCCTTGTTGGTTCATGCTAATTAGAGCTGGTTAGAGTAACCCTGCGTTCCGTTGCACTCTGCTTCATCTCTGCTACGATGTAGCAGCCTCAAGGGTTTTGATTGGTTGGTTTGATTTAATAGCTTTAAAAGCACATTATCATTAAAAGTATAGGGTTTGAATACACGAATCCCCAAAAGTATGTATCCCTCTTGATCGAAGAAACGATTTAATAAAAGCATTAGGGTCGAAAATCATTCATACACAACCTTTGGGGACGTTTCACCCAGTGGCAGAGGTCAACTTCCTCTCAAGATCGCACAGCAGCTAGAGCATCTCAGGAGGCGCTCTAACTGCTTCACACTAGAGTGTGCCACTTGCTGTGCCTAGCAATGATGAAACTACAGAACTCGTAGCCACATTTGATTGGCTCATACTAAACAGAACTAACTGGAAGTCACTCCACGCACTTGCATGGTTAACATGCTTCAAACCATGGAGTTTACATACCATGAAAGTGGCAATCGTGCCGATTGCTGTCAAATTTCAAAGAAATAAATGTTTTCGTGCTCTCATCACCATGGCAGAGTGGATTGTATGTCTTGGTTTCATATCTGTTAAAAACATCGGCATTTATACCCATGCCTGTAATGAAATAGCAGACGACACACATTTTGGGATTCCCTTGACCTTCCTTTATGACAGGTGATGGTTATCTCCCTTTTGTTTTTAATGGATTTTCGACTCTAATGCTTTTATAAAGTTGTCTATTCGATCAAGATGGATATAATTGCATGTTAAATCATTTAGGGAATTCATGCATCCAAAGAGGGCCTCCAAAACCCTCTACTTTTAATGGTAACGTGATTTTTAAGTAATTAAAGAAACCGACCAATCAAAACTCCAGAGCCTGCTACATCATAGCAAAGATGAAGCAGAGCGCAACGGAACACAGGGTAAGACTAAGAGCAAGGCAAGTTTTGATTTCCCTAGTTATTCACCTTTCATAAATCATGTAGGGACGGATGGATGGTGTTTTATGGCCTGTCAGCCTTTGTAAGCTATGTAAGCTATGTAAGGCCATTGAGCACGAAAGTCTCTAGAATAGTTTAGAGTAGTTATTCGCCTCTAATGAATCATGTAGGGAGACACCGTGGGTCTTTTCTAAACCACCAGACTATGGAAGGCTGATGAATGGGGGATCCTGTGGAATGTGTTGGTGGAGTCGAGATTTTATTTCTGTAGATGTGGATGGACGTAGCAGCAGATAGAGTGTATTCCAGCAACTTGGGGAGCCAGGGATTCATGGTGCTTTGTGCATTTTGCATGTTGGCAGACAGCTGAATGTTGGCAGACAGATGAATTACTTTCATGTCATGGAACACAGGTTTAGGTGTTGCACAAATGTTTGCAGATAGGTTTAATGATCTCTAAATTGCACAGCAGCTTGTGTTGTGGATGTGAAAGCTGAAATTCTAAAGCTGGTGGAAAGTTTTAAATGCCCCCAGAAAGATCCTGTACGCTACATGTCAAAATAATGCAGCTGTTTCTGGGTGAATTGCTGTTGATGTCAAATGTAAGTTTTTAAGAATGGAATGAGATATTTCTTATTTTCTCACTTAGCTCAATGTCAATTTAATGCCTTGAAGAAACTGATTTCAATTCAAATGTAGTTTTATCTATGCAAATCTGAGAAGAGTAAGTACATGATTGTTTAAACCGTTGGAAGTTTACATGTAATTTCTTCAAAATGAAGAATTGAATCTCAACCAATGTTGAGTATGAGTTCATTGCGTATGGTGGATAATTTTTCTCTCTCTTGAAAATGTATGAATGTAGTTTTTTTTGGTCGTTTGGACATCTGATTTTATAATTTTATCAGCTTCCATTTCATTTTCTGATGCACTCTATAATGTAAATCTGTAGCTAAAGTTCTTGTGTTAGGCAGTTGCATTCTATCTGGCATGAGACTGTGCATACAAAGTATATATTTTGATAGGCAGTTACACTCTATCTGGCATGCAACTGCATATGAAAAATTGATATTGTGATAGACAGTTGCATTTTGTCTACCTTTCATATTTACTATTAATGTACGAAAACACTTCCTTTAAACCTGGTTATCTTATTTTCAGGTATTTATGCGAGTTCTCCTTCTACCAATCCCTGAGCATTGATCATGGGAGATCTGCTTTTGTCCATGTTCCACCGGTGGAGAACCCATATAGCGTGGAGGATATGGCTGAGGGCCTGCGCTGTATCATCCTCTGCATGCTGAAGCAGGTGTCCTGATGTTCCTGACACTTGGAGCTCCTCCATTCAAGCAGCGATGGTCATCTGCTCAGTGGCTGCACTGTATCTAGCATTGCAAGTGTATGTTGGTTGTCTGTGATTTGGTACTGCCACCACCCAATGTCTTGACATGGCATGTTGTGTAAGACTTTCTTTTGTCACTGTTGATGAGGTTTATCCAGTGTAGTTCTAATGCTTTTGATGCATTGAGGAAGTGTTCTTGGACGTTAGGTGTGCTTTAAAAAAAAAAACCTAATGTGTATTGGTAGAACACTTTTGAAATAAACAGAACTGTGATTATGTCAGAATAAATTGAGTAATAATATATATGATTATGAGCTTAACCAATTTTGTAGGGTCTAGCTCAGGAGAGATATCCATACAAGAACTGTGTGGTTCAGACTGTCGGAAGTGTTAGGGACCAGAGCTGATGAGTGGCTTCCTGGGACCTCTAAATTTTGATGTAGTGAGAAAGAGAGGAGTGATTAAAAGCTGCCTTTGAATCAGTTAATCAACTTACAGAATCTGGACTTTTTGTTGGCAAGTGGAAGGAGTGACTGTACGAAAATTTCTCACCAGTTTTAGATGGGCACAATGTGGAGTTTTCCCATAAACAAGGATTTGATGTCTAGAGATGCACCAACTTTCAATCAAGTAGTGGGTGTATGAGAAATCTGAGCACTGTCAAAATGGTTGGTTGACCTGACTTGATAACCGAATGACAACGCAGAGCCATGTGGTTGAACAAATATTTGTGTGTTAGATCAGGGTTTCAAACCCAAACTTCTCAACTTTGTCAATATATTGTAGAGTAAGATTTAAAGACAAGGTTAAGGGATACAACATGGTAGATCTTTCCTGGAAACAAGGGGGGAAAATTCTTGTGTTAGACAAAACACAGCATATAAAATATTGTATGATGCTTTTTCAAGTATGGGCTAATAAAAAAAGAAGAATTCATTGCCATGTTTTCCCTTGTACTATTCTTGATATTAAGAGATATGAAATAAAAATTACTGGCGTAAGTTTAATATTGTGTGAATGAAATTTCAGAAATCAAAATCACGAAAACCAGTTTAACAAGTATCAAGCAAATGTTGTTTTGCATCATTTCCAATATTGCATTATGTGGAATATCAGTTTTGTAATGTACTTAACTGACTCCTCTCTTCTCTTTCCCATGTTCTTTGCAATCCCCCTCTCTCTCTCTCTCTCTCTCTCTCTCTCTCTCTCTCTCTCTCTCTCTCTCTCTCTCTCTCTCTCTCTCTCTCTCTCTCTCTCTCTGTGTGTGTGTGTGTCACTTACTGTCTCCATCTGTCTGTGTGTCTGTGTCTGTCTGTCTGTCTGTCTGTCTGTCTGTCTGTCTGTCTGTCTGTCTGTCTGTCTGTCTCTCTCTCTGTCTGTCTGTCTGTCTGTCTGTCTGTCTGTCTGTCTGTCTGTCTGTCTGTCTGTCTGTCTGTCTGTCTGTCTCGTCTGTCTCTCTGTCTCTCTCTCCCTCTCTCTCTCTCTCTCTCTCTCTCTCTCTCTCTCTCTCTCTCTCTCTCTCTCTCTCTCTCTCTCTCTCTCTCTGTGTGTGTGTGTGTGTGTGTGTCACTTACTGTCTCCATCTGTGTGTGTGTCTGTGTCTGTCTGTCTGCCTCTCTGTCTGTCTGTCTGTCTGTCTGTCTGTCTGTCTGTCTGTCTGTCTGTCTGTCTGTCTGTCTGTCTGTCTGTCTGTCTCTGTGCTCTGTCTCTGTCTGTGTCTCTGTCTGTCTGTCAGTCTGTCTCTCTCTCTCTCTCTCTCTCTCTCTCTCTCTCTCTCTCTCTCTCTCTCTCTCTCTCTCTCTCTCTCTCTCTCTCTAGTATTCCATCATCTTGTTTAGTGTCCTCATCTGAATTGGTGATGGCTGTGAGGGGCCCAAACACATTTGTTAAGGAAAATCTGCATTGATGCTGGCTGTAGCTGCTTTGTGATGCGCTGAATGGCTTTGTTGTCAACACTGGGGTGACATGTTGCAGTGACCAGGATTGAGTTACAAAGTTGGTCAAGCTGATGGTGTTGGATGGAATTTTGCAGTGTGAGATATTGTGTCATGAGCTTTTGTATGTGTTTGAGTTCAAGGTCTAAAAAACGTTGTAATAAGAATGGACTTAAGACTTAAGTCTTTAATCAAACTTTAGTCCCTGAAATGTTTGTATAGATCACCAACACTGAGGATGGTGTATGCATCAGCACAGAAAATCAGTAGATTTATTATGGTACGTGGACAGTTCAGTACAATTCCGTGAGACCACTGCGGGGCTACAGTTCTCGCAGCATTCATAGGGACCAAACCACTGAGCCTTGAGGAATGGCTGTCCACAGAAATGGTTGTACTTTGAACTCTTCTTGGTGTGGACGTTCATCACCCAGCTTAGCTTAGGCCCAAACAAATTATGGTGACGTGCTCTGGAAATCTCTTACAGCTTACACCTTTATTCTGATTCTCCCTTTCAGTGCATTGCAAATGTTATACTTTGAATATTTTCTCATCCTTAAGTATAATTAGCAGTTATGTTATACAACAGTTATTTCCTACGTGTGATTAGGTTCTTCCCTCTTCAACACAAGGAGTTTTACAGTCACACAGCTGACGTGACTCATCGAGAAATATGAATGCAGGTTGGAAGTGTTTGGGAATTCTGAAATCCAATTTTCCTTAGAAATTAGAAATGGATGGACTGTGCTTTGCTGCTGTCTTAGGTTGCACTCCTCTCTCCTCCTCCCCTCTCTCTTCTTCCCCCCACCCCCACCCCCACCCCCATCCCCCACACCCCATCCTCTCCCCTCTTCCCCCTAGAAATGTTATTTTCTTGCGAGAAGTTTGAATATTGCCACAATCGGATGCACCTGTGAATATATGTACTTGAGACAGGTTTGCTGCGTGTACTTCATTGGTGGTATTGTTCAATATGGGTTTTTGTGTGTGCACATATGAACCACAGATAAATTATTTCTACGCATTGTAGACTTTACATGCAATATTATATTAATATTCGTATTCCCTAGTTTTTGCTGGAAGAGGTGCTGATGATTTTTATCTATTGAAACACTGGAACAAACAAACTGCAATAAGGATGTTGTTTGAATTGCATATTTTTTCATTAATACTCGTGAAAACTGTTCACTAGATTCATTAATTAATCAGATCCGTTCCAATCTGGAATCAGGGTTTTTGAATCAAAATTAATTACAGGCCATTCATGTTAATGAATTCAGGGTTTTGTGCAGTCAACTGTGCAAAAACAACAGTGCATATTCTCTTCAAATAGTACGTTATGAAAGGTAGAATGAGAATATGATTTTATCAAAATGATACTGACCATAAAACTGCAATGGAGCATCATTACTCCTTACAATTCAATGTGTACAAAAACTTAGTTTCCTCAGAACGGTTGTACTCTCTCTTTCATTTTCTATTCTGGTATATTATTAAAGGTAGATTTGATTGAAACAATAGTGTACATATGAGTATAAACATAAGGATGTCATTATACAATACCAGTACCACAAATTTGTATGAAAACTAGTCTTCACAGAACTTATCTTGACTGTTGAGCTCGGGTTTCTCATCCTTTTCTCATCATCAGAAACGGAAAGCAGTTGATGACTGAGAAGAGAGTGGGAGTGTAAAGTGTCGACTCTTGTCCTGTGGGGGAATGACAGGAAAAACTTGCCCTTGGGTTCTGCAAGAGATTATCAGAAGCAGTGTTAAGATATTGGGCAGGGAGACACGATTGTGAGGGCTGAGGGGAAGCTGGTCTAGCATAGCTGCCACCAAGCCTGTGCTGGGCTAGGATGGGGAGATAGAGGTTTTCTTATCCGCTTCCTCCTTTCCGCCAGTTTGCTTGTCTCGGAATCTGGAAGGCAGAACTGGTCTTTACAACATCAGTCAATTCCTGTTAATCAGAGTAGCTGCTATTAACTGGTATGTATATGAAGAATGGGGGGGGGGGGGGGGGGAAGTTTGCCCAGAGTGGTGCTGTAGTTGAAAGTTTGCATGGGGATAGTGCTGTCGCAAACTCATATCTGACACTGCTGTTTCAAGACACATATCAATATAATTGTATCCAGGTTATAAGAGTTAGACAATAACTGAAAAGTGTTGGAAGCCATGGTACATGCATGTTTTTTCAACTTGTTTTAATCAATGAGAAAATGAGTTTATTTACATCCTTTGTGATTGTTCAGTTTATTTGAAAGAAAGAAAAAATACATTTATTTGATATTTCTCAAACAACAGAAATACTTTTGAGGTTGTAGGTCTCTGTGTTCATCTAATTGTCATTGTCAGATGATATTAGGATTATTCATATATGTGAAAACTCACTGCATTCTGCCGTATATGTATTGTGTACACTTTGTGTTCATTTTATCATTAATATTACTACATGTTTTTTATTTTTATTTTTAATATGTTTATTATTATTAGCACGTGAATTTTGAAGTACTTTGTTGAAATTTGCTGTAGGCGCTGTTTATGTGTGTGTTTTTGGATTGGCGATATCCACTACCTGCAATGTTTGTCTGCTTTTTGTTTATTTCTGTAATGTCATCAGAATTTTCATTCCATCTTAAAATTAAGCAGTGCATTATTTGTGAGTGGCCCTATTAAAAGAATGCAAGACGTCAACGTTTTTGTACTCCACGTTGTTATGGTAAGTCGTGCATTATGATTTATAAAATGTTTGTAAAGCACACTTTAAAGAACCTGACTCAGTGGTGGAGTGCTACACAAACACACAATAATTAGTTCTGTATTTTGCAATGCTTTCTTAATAAAATTAATATACTTGACCCATCATTGCACAGAAAATGAATTAAACCACAAACATATCAAACTCCTTCATAGGAGTGCATGCAGCGGAATTAAGCACCACATAGGAAGCAAATGGATTTTCTCGCCTGCTCGGCGTAGCTGATGAACTCGCCCTGGGCTGGTCTAAAGATACCCAACGTGGGTTCATGGAATGAGATTAGTTTGTCGACCACAGTTTTCGTGGAAGAGATGTTATATCTCTCACAGCTGTGCGGAAGGAAGCAAACAACCCCAACAGGTCTCCTGTCTTGGAATAGGAGGGAGAGAGGAAAAGCAAAGACGAGTAAAACAAGACAGATATGTACAGAAACGTCAACTTCGCAGAAGCACAGCCAAAAGCTCTCCTGCTGGTGATCCCTACATGAGAGAAATCTGGAGTGAAAATCATCACAAACTTGACGACTCCCGGTGCGAAGCATTGAATTATCTAGAATCAGGCGACTTTCGATGGGTGATTACTGCTTCATTTTATTCATTCTCTTGGAGCAAACACCAAACATTACGTCGCAACAACGTTGCATGACGACGTGATCATCACGTTTAAACATAAAAAAATAACGTCACGTGTTTGCTTGGTCATGCAGGTGCTTAGTGCACTGAGGCTCTATAAAAGCACTAAGTCCTGAGTCTGGACCTGTGCGTTGGCGTAATGTCTTCTGTGCAGAGTTCATCGCCACCAGGCTCTCTCTGGAGGGGTCATCGCATTTGTCATCCGGGATTGAGCGATGGTCTCCAGCAGCACGGGACCCATTCTGAACACAGAGATCATAGTGTCTCTGACACAGGTTGGTCACGTGACTTCGGCTCCACATTCCATTGATTCTACCAATCAAAATTCAACATGATCAGAAGACCATTGAGAGTAAAAAGAGGCGATTCTATTTCACTCCAATTATTTATCCCGATAGATAAACACAAATTTGGTGTTCTAATAAAACTAATCTATGAGATTTTCAGGAAATCATTTGAGAACTACTTTTAGCGCGAACGTGTCTATAAGGTTGCAAACTGCCCTGAGCACGTGCGATTGTGTATAGTAATACCAAAGATTATACAGTTATGAATAGTCTTTGGTAATACACGCGATCTTTGGACCTACGCAGCAAAAAGGATTCCTATGGGTCCGGGATGGTTTCGTGAATCTATGGTTATACTCTCGCAAGTAAATGCTTTCTGGCCGGAACCTGTGGTCTAACTGCCTTCACACTGTTTGACGAGCTCCACACTTCGATCATTCGGTGTCGACTGATGGAGTCAGTAAGTGATTTAACCTGTGTTGAACGTTAATCGAATGGAAGTTTCTTCTGTAGGAATCCGTCCGATTCCGAAGTTCGATATTATCGGATAGCTCAGAAGCAGTTTTTCTAAGTTTTATCCTTCTAAGCATACATTAAATTAATGATTCCTCATCAGCAAAAGCACTCAGTGGGTTTCTGTGTGTATCGAAGATTATGCAGACGGGATTGGTTGCCTTACTCGCTCAATGAAGTATAAATATTGCTGTTGTATTCAAAGTCCTTATAATTAGTAGAGTTCACAATATTACACTCTTGTGATTCGAATTTTACCGCATACAAGTTTTACATTCATGGGAAATCGATGTTTAGAAAATGAACTGACGGAAAAATGGCTGCCAGTATGGAGTGTATCACAACAAGCGGAGGAATACACTCACGATGTGATATGGCATTCAGCGTGGCTGTTCAGAACGGTGGTATGCATGTTATGGAAGAATTAAGGCTATCACGTGACCAACCTGTTGCTGAGACTATATTCACTAGTCTCACCCACGCTGAATGCACGGGACCTGCTGCGACTAACCTTTGGCAATTCAATCTCCATTAGCGTTCCAGCGGGGAGCTGCGCTGGAAGCGTGAGGGACAGATCGAAATCACCCGTCCATCAGCCTCTAAGCGCCAAACAGGCCTTACTCTACGAGGGGACAGTTCAATGAAGGAGCCTGCTGCTGCTTCCAAGACCCCACAAATCGAACTCTTCGATCCGGGGTCAATAATTCAGAGCATCGCATCTGAGTGATTGTCAACGGCGATGGTCAGTCCAGTTGGAGCTGCGGCCATTTTGATGTCGTGCTGTGGTAATTTCGTCGACAAATCTCCTGTTGGTGAGCACATTTCGACAGACCGAAAGTGAAAAGTACCCAGGAGCGGACGTTGTCACTGTTACTACCGAGTTTCTTGAAAGAGGCAGTTCAAAATGAAAATCGACTCTGGAAAGCTTACCGTGGATAAGTTAAGAGCCAAATGAAGGGCTTTCTGTCGACAACTGATATAAAGGGTCTAACCGAAACTGTGTCATGGCCTAATATCTTACCTCAGAACAGTCTAAAAAGCTAAGAGTGTGAAGAACCGTTTGCATCCGATTTTTTTTTTAAAGAAAGCGTCTAGCTTTTTCCTTCCTATTATAGTCCTCGCACAATCGCCGACTCCTTCTTTTCGTGAGAAACTGGCAGGTGAGTTGATCAACAAAGCACAGCCTCCCGTGTCGATCCCCGGATCACGTGGGAGTGCTGTGTCTGTGACACCGTTATTGCTGCTTGAATTGCTTCTGCAGCTCCAAGTGTCACGCCGCGGCTGGAACAGACACTTGTCCTATTGCCAGTTTCCCATGCTTGATGACAACACGTCATCGACTATTGCTGTTTGTGGTGAAGGAGACACTGTAACGGAGAAGTGTGGTACGGAGGAAGAATTATATTTTGAATAAGAGGAGAAGCACTTTCCAGAATTATATTTCGATCCACGGAAAGAGGATAATCACAGTGATTTGAGCGAGATTGCGAGAAAGGTAAGTGCTGATTTCATTCTACGATTCTTTTTTCGACGTGATAAGTAGCTTGACGCCGACATATCAAGAGAGTTTTGTGTTATGTGTACACACTCTGTGCATTTACTGCCCTATTGGGTCTGTGCAGTGAATATCTAGGCTGTAACATTCAGTGTGTATTTAGTAATAGAACCATCGTCAGCCTTGAGATTCAGTTTCAATGATCTTTCCAACCCTTCCTATTCAACTCCTACCCATCTCTCTCTCTCTCTCTCTCTCTCTCTCTCTCTCTCTCTCTCTCTCTCTCTCTCTCTCTCTCTCTCTCTCTCAAAAGAGTACCTGTCCATTCTGAGGATACAAAATTCCGAAACTCCTTTACACGCCTTCGTTTCGGGATTAAAGACCTGAAGGCGAACAGTTGATACCCTAACTGGCTGCATTCGATGCGGTGTGTCCGTTTGGTAAGAACACAGAATGAAAAGTACGTTCTGTTGTATTGTTCTCTTAATAGCGATTTGAGACAAAATTATCTCCAGAGGCACATAGACATCACAAGTAAAACATGGTGCACGTATTTACTGTCGAGTAGACAACCCAGTATAACGAGAGACGTAACCATGTACACTTGTCACAATAAGTTACGGGTCACTTACGAATACTGGCATAAAATTGAAACGCAAAGGCATGTGAAAATGTATTAATGTCACAATTTTATTTAATCTTTTAGCACGAATTTCACCCCAAACACAGCGGTAGAACGATTTTTTCAGATCAGAAACGTGGTCAAAACCAACTCACGCCTATTTTTGAAAGTCGGGGGCTGTCATTTAGTTTGGCTGGGGTCAATAATGTGTGTGACCACCATGAGCCGCCACACATTCCACACATCGTCTTCTCATGGACTGCACCAGGTTTACCAGGGTCAGCTGAGGGATGGCCTGCCATTCCTGCTGCAGTAACTGGAACAGCTGACCCCGGTTGTCTGCAGGTGGGTGGTTTTGTTTGACGCGCCGGCCCAGCAAATCCCAGACATTCTCGATGGGTGCCATGTCTGGTGATCGTGCTGGCCAGTCCATTCGACGAATTTGCTGCTGCCTCATGAAGTCTTGGACCACGTGAGCACGGTGTGGTGTGGCGTTGTCATCCTGCAGGATTGATCCCGGGCCCATGGCTTGGAGAGTGGGCATGATGAGAGGCTGAACGATCTCATGCCTATGTCTGATGGCATTCAAATTGCCCTGAACAAGATGAAGAGGGGTTCTGCCATGAAGATGAGTGCCTCCCTACACCATGACCCGACCCCTCACCGTGACGGTGGTGCTCTCGTA
>JAWQFJ010007002.1:5000-10000 GCA_034096865.1 Theodoxus fluviatilis | reverse complement strand
AGTAGACTCAAATTCAACATTCGCGACATTTGAAATATGATATTTTTCAAATGGAACATTGCGAGAAGTATGGGGCTTACCCACGGCTCTGAATTCCTCTGCACGGCGCTGGTCGCGTCGCTGCTGTGACGGTGGTTTTCGTTTCCACGTTCCTCGCTCTGCGCCGTGGCTGACGAGCAATGGCTGACCGTCTCGCTGCGAGAACCTCAGAACAACCACGGTCCTGCTCGGTTCGCCGGCAACTTTCCACGATGACATTTCCCCGGTGGTAAGCAGGGATGACAATAACGCTTCGACAGCAGCTGGGAAACCGGCAACTGGCATGGCGTTGTTGTGTTGTCAGAAATCTATCGGAGCCGAAGTGTACGCGACTTTTCAGCGCGCGCGTGTAGCGTGCAAAATAGTAACCCGTGCAAAACAGTAACCGGAAGTCATCGCAGAGTTATCTGCGAGGGACGTGCTTTATGCAATTTACCGCTCCTGCACCTGTTCTTCGCATGGAATATATTCCGATAAACGACGCATTAGTTGCTTTACGAGGTATTGGTGCATTTGTGTAGTTTAACACATGATGTAGCGTTCAAAAAAGTTTTTCCCCGTGTAAAGCCGTCTCCCCTGCCGGAAATAATATGGGAGTCACCTCCCTGTAGTCTGTTTGTAGTCTGGTTTTATAAAACGCGACCGTTCACTGACTTGGCACGCCCGGGGAGTTATGCTAAGATCCGGCCGCGTAAATATATCTGCGTTTTGTGACAAACGTCTTGCTCGGCGGTACTGTACTCCATGCACCTTAACGGTGCGCGTGATTCGGGTGTAATCTTAAGCTAAACGACGTTCCGAATGTTTCCGACTTCGACCATTTCAGCAGCGCCAATAAACGTCGTTTAGCTTAAGATTACACCCGAATCACGCGCACCGTTAAGGTGCATGGAGTACAGTACCGCCGAGAAAGACGTTTGTCACAAAACGCAGATATATTTACGCGGCCGGATCTTAGCATAACTCCCTGGGCGTGCCAAGTCAGTCAGGCGGAGTGGCGGGTGCCGTCTCTTTTTAGAGTGGAATTCTCAGCACGTCCCTCGCAGATAACTCTGCGATGACTTCCGGTTACTGTTTTGCACGGGTTACTATTTTGCACGCTACAGCGCGCCACTAGGATGTCTCTAGATAGATAGATAGATAGATTAGATAGATAGATTAGATAGATAGATTAGATAGATAGATTAGATAGATAGATTAGATAGATAGATAGATAGATAGATAGATAGATAGATAGATAGATAGATAGATAGATAGATAGATAGATAGATAGATAGATAGATAGATAGATAGATAGATAGATAGATAGATAGATAGATAGATAGATAGATAGATAGATAGATAGATAGATAGATAGATAGATAGATAGATAAGATAGATTAGATAGATAGATTAGATAGATAGATTAGATAGATAGATTAGATAGATTAGATAGATTAGATAGATAGATTAGATAGATATATTAGATAGATAGATTATATAGATAGATTAGATAGATTAGATTAGATAGATTAGATAGCTAGATTAGATAGATAGATAGATAGATAGATAGTTAGAATTAATTAGAATAGAATAGATTAGGATAGATTATAATGGATAAATTGTGATAGATTAGGATAGATTAGGATGGATAGATAGATAGATAGATAGATAGATAGATAGATAGATAGATAGATAGATAGATAGATAGATAGATAGATAGATAGATAGATAGATAGATAGATAGATAGATAGATAGATAGATAGATAGATAGATAGATAGATAGATAGATAGATAGATAGATAGATAGATAAAGTTTCACATGATGTTGTTGTTATCCTCTGAGAGAGAGAGAGAGAGAGAGAGAGTCCTAAACCAGACAGCGTGCGATCTGGGAAAACGTGCCCAAGTATTTTACGTGTGTGATAAACTCAAAGTAGGACATTTCTTTGTCCTTTTCACGCGCCAATACTTTTGTTGGTCAGTGGAGAGGCTTAAAATTTGAGCAATGATTGCTCTTGAAAGATTCACTCCATGAAGCTGATCAGCACCCTTGACATCAACATTGACTCGGATAAATGCAACATGGTGAGCTTCTTAGTTACAGTTAATCCATGGAAGTCGTAGCGCAATAATCTTACGTGTTAAGTAGTCGTGTCGAAGGTGAACACAGACAATTACGGTAGCATTTCGACAGAGCTATTCAACGTCTGTGGAATACTGGGCCTTGTGTCTTTGCAGTACTTGGTCTCAATGACCTCCATGTTCTTGTTGTTCTCTCGTAGTGGTCAATAAGTTTGTTGCCGTGCTTGTCATTGCTTTTGACGTATTTACGACCCGGCCAGTTGAACACCTATGGTTACATTTGTACTAATAACTCATGTCAATAGAATCTTTTCAAATGCAGTGAGTGCTGCCATTATTGCACTGTCAATATTTGTAGATGGTATTTTTTACCGAGAGGACTGCAGAAAGGGGGGGGGGGGATATCGGACGAGAAGCTTATAGGCCTGGAAGGTCAGACGAAGACAACTTATAAATTAAAATGCTTTAGTCCTAAATGACTTTTCACTTTAGTCGGTGAACCCAGAATTTTGACCAATTGACATTCTCGTTGGCATTCATTGAGTGGTATCAAATTAATACATCTCGCTCTGCGCTCAAGTCTGAAAAAGCCCTTGATTAAGTCAGTCGGACCCCTCCAGACAGACTGTGACTGGTTGTTGCCAACTTTCAGATCCAGCATGTCCTTGTACCTGACCATTCTGGCCGTGGTGGACACTCTGGTGCTCTACACCGGTCTGCTCAGAAACATCATCATCATGGCGTCAGACTTCGACTTCCGGCACAGCAACGAGGCATTCTGCCGCCTGCACGTGTTTGCCGTCTACGTCACACTGGACACGTCCGTGTGGATTCTCGTGCTGGTCACGCTGGAGCGTGTACTGTGTGTCTGGAGACCCCAGGCCATTAAGATCTGGGTCACTCGGAAGCAGGCCGTCACTAGAATTGTGTGCGCATGTCTGTTGCTGATGGGGATCAACAGCCACTACTTGGTCGGCATGGGTGACGTCATCGAAACATTTGGAAACATCACCTACGTCAAGAGGTAAGAGTCATTCATTGTATTGACCACGTCGGTGGAATAACGTTACTGAATATGAAATTTTTAGTGTTTCTTATCATGTGTTAATTTTACCTTATAGGTATAACATCTAAGTTCTAACCCCATTTTCCTTATTATGGTGTTCACGACCAAATTTAGACCGAAGCTTGTAGCTGTGCTTAAATAAAAGCTATAAGTCGAGAGCATTTTATTCTTTCACAAGTTGGTGACCTTTTTCCAGATGCACTGCGTTATGGGAGGAATACAGAAACTTCAGCCAATACACCTGGCCCTGGATCGACCTCTGCATCTTCTTCCTCGTCCCCTCTGCCATCATCCTCACAGGCAACTTCTCCATCATCACCAGGGTTATTCTGTCACGCCAGGCAATCAGGAGGAGTAGCGTCCCTTTCATCTCGGCTACGGCAGTTGTCCCCCCTGGGACTAACTCTACCAACTGTAGGACGTCCTCCATGACGGTGACGTTGATCGTCATTAATTTTGTGTTCGTGCTGACTACGTCACCAGTTAGTGTGCTGCAAGTGGGAGCCAAGACTTGGCTGACTGGGACAATGGACATCAAGGAGGCGAACTACGAGCTTGCCTGGACAGTCACCAACTTGATCATGTACTCCAACAACGCTTTCAACTTCCTGCTGTACGTCATGACCGGGCCCAGATTTCGACGCGAACTCCGTCGCATGTTTTCCAGAAAGTAGAGTCCTCTGGGGTGTAATTCATGAACGTGGACTTTCAGCGTGGTCTTAGACCACTACCGCTGGTCTCGGGCTACTGTCGTAGTCTACAATTCATGAACGTGGACTGTCGTAGTCTACAATTCATGAACGTGGACTTTGGTTCAGTCTCAGGCTGAACTGCGGACTACGGTGGTCCAAGGATTTGTTGGACTACACACCAAAGTCCAAGGCTGCCGCAAAATTAAATGGCCGACCTTGCCTACGGTTCGCGCAGAAATCGCTGTATTTTGGGACACTAGAAACCCATCGAACGAAAATGTAAGCCACGAACAGCATTAAATTATCAAAGCTGTATGTTGATTGCATCGATAGGTCCTGAAAGAGCTGACATTTTACAATTGGGAATGCAGGTCGCCGAGCATCTCAAGCTTCGCGCACTTCTATTTATAGCTGACGCGCGGACCTCAGCGACACCAGTACCGGTAAACATTGTTGTCCTCGAACCTGTCTGCTGCTGTTGACATTGGGTACAATGCTAGTGTTGTCTGATACTATGAAAACGATACATTAAAATTGCATCTGTGTTATGAAAACACGGCTCAGATTAAATTGCTTTATTTTTGGTAACTGAGAAAATGTGTGACGATCGCCAGGGTTTCACGAGTTTGATGGGAAAAGTGCGAGCTGATCGACGTTGATCGAGTGTGTGTGTGTGTGTGTGTGTGTGTGTGTGTGTGTGTGTGTGTGTGTGTGTGTGTGTGTGTGACACTGTGTGTGTGTATATTTTTCCTCATCAAGACAGATTTTTGTTCCACCCCTTCCTTACTGAATTTCAATGGTTCTCACTTGGAAATCCTGCCATATTGTAAAACTTGATCTTCTGCTCGTTTGCCTCTTGCTGATGAACTTAATAAACGGTGACACACACACGCACTCGAGCCAGCCTCAGCTCGTACTTCATTTGTCACCTCCTCCCACGCTGTCCCTCTTCTTTTGTTTGCTTGGGCTGTGTGTATGCTGCTGTTAATGTATCCGTATCTTGCTGACACCGCTTTTATGATAGCTACCGATTCCCGCTCCGTGAAATCGGGGCTTTTCTTCGAGGTTTTGCTACCGATCGTGGCTGACATTTTTGACGGGAAGTTTGAAGCGGTACGCTATGCGCTTGCGCACTGGG
>JAWQFJ010007001.1:85000-95083 GCA_034096865.1 Theodoxus fluviatilis | reverse complement strand
GCCAGTAGAGAGTTGGACGCGCACGCGCGAGAGAGAGAGAGAGACAGAGAGAGACACAGACGGACAGACAGACAGAGAGACAGACAGACAGACAGACAGACAGACAGACTGACAGACAGACAGACACAGAGAAGAGAGAGTGATAGATAGCGAGAGGGAGAGAGTGATAGATAGCGAGAGGGAGAGAGAGTGATAGATAGCGAGAGGGAGAGAGAGATAGAGAGAGACACAGAGAGAGAGATAGAAAGAGAGAGAGAGACAGAGAGAGATAGAAAGAGAGAGAGAGAAAGAGAAAGAGAGAGAGAGATAGAGAGGAAGAGAGAGAGAGAGAGAGAGAGAGAGAGAGAGAGAGAGAGAGAGAGAGAGAGGCCAGCCAACAGCGAAATGGACGGGGGAGAGAGAGAGAGCAGCGCTCAAAGAAAACTGCCTGATGACTAGGGCAATCGATGGATGACTGATGCCAAAAGATAGGGGCCAACAGAGCTAACCAAGTCCGTTGGGAAGAGCGTGGCTGGAAAGAGATGGGTAGATGAATAAACAGAAGCTGACGGAAGGAGGAAATGAATCAGTGATGACTCGGTGATCGAGCAAAAACAGCTAAATGAGAGAGGAAAACAAATCTTCAGTATACATTAGGATGCAAAGAAAGTTCTGTGAACATGTGAACGAAAATATCGGTGCATTGCTACATATACGGGCAATCAAACTGTAAGCCCACACATCGAGCAATCAAACTGTAAGCCCACACATCAAGCAATCAAACTGTAAGCCCACACATCGAGCAATCAAACTGTAAGCCCACACATCAAGCAATCAAACTGTAAGCCCACACACCGAGCAGTCAAATTCGCGCTCGCGCGCGTACACACACACACACACACACACACACACACACACACACACACGCACGCACGAACGCATGCACGCACGCACGCACCCACGCACTCTTGAGCACACACACACGCACGCACAAACACACGCACGCACGCACATACACACGCACGCACGCACGCACACGCACACACACAAACACACACACACACATGCGCGTGCCACGATACCCAGGCACACTCCCGCTAGAGTGCGTGCACGTGCAAACCGTCATTCCAGGCCGCAGGGACAGGATGGCTGTCACGTGGTCACGTCTCGGCCAAACCCGCCGTCACGGTGGCGGCCAACAGCGTGTGAACTTCCCTGGATGCCAGCAACTTGGGAAGGATTTCCATTAGATCATCATCATCATCATCATCATCATCATCATCATCATCATCATCATCATCATCATCATCATCATCATCATCATCATCATCATCATCATCATCATCATCGCTTGTATAGCGCTGGTTCCGACTCCTACTGAGTCGCTCGCAGCGCACAAATATCGGGAGTCACTTGCACCGTGCCAGCCATGCACGGGTTTCCAAGTACGTAGCGGGGCCTGATATTTTCCACTCAAAATGTCTGTTCTCAGACTGTAGTGAAGTGCCACTCTGTTTTTGCTTTGAAATTCTCTCACTACGGAGCCTGTCTTTGACGTTTCGTCACGTTGGTTATTGATTTGAAACCGGGCAGTGTTGATGACGTACACCAGAAGACAAAGAGTGATAAGAAGTGAGGTTGAAACTGCTATTGCCTTGGCGCTGTTCCAGTCCACACACACGTCACCACTGTTCCAGTCCACACACACGTCACCACTGTTCCAGTCCACACACACTTCACCACTGTTCCAGTCCACACACACGTCACCACTGTTCCAGTCCACACACACATCACCACTGTTCCAGTCCACACACACGTCACCACTGTTCCAGTCCACACACACGTCACTACTGTTCCAGTCCACACATACGTCACTGCTGTTCCAGTCCACACACACGTCACCACTGTTCCAGTCCACACACACGTCACCACTGTTCCAGTCCACACATACGTCACTGCTGTTCCAGTCCACACACACGTCACTACTGTTCCAGTCCACACACACGTCACCACTGTTCCAGTCCACACACACGTCACCACTGCCAGGGAGTTTGTCGCCACTGGTCGTGTTGTGTGGCCTTGAGGCAGGGGCTGCCAGCAAGAGCAGACTGGAGACCAGGGGGATGAACTGCGCGGCCTTCCCAAGGACTTGCTGTGGATCTGGAACGGGGCCAGGTCGGGCTCCGCTTGCACTAACTGCCGCATGGGGGCGGGCGGACCGTTGTGTAGACATGCAAGGAAAACACCAATGTGCAGGCTCGGCTTCCTTTGCGGAACACAGGACTTCCACAAGTCTTTCACACGCGGTCAGACATGCATGCATGATTCTACAAGCACATGACATTGAAACGAATTCTTCCATCAGACCTCTGGAGACTCCTCGCGTCTGTACATGCGAACTTGAGACATCGAACGAACCCCGCCAGAGATGGGGGAGAGGGTCAAGTTGATGGGGGGCGGGGGGGGGAAGGGGTGGGGGAGGGGAGGGGGGGGGGAGGGGGGTGGGGGGAGGTGAATGAGGATCGGGAAACAGTAGTTTCGTTTTGGCCTCTACAACTTGATCTTACGTAGCACACGCAGTGAAGTGGCATTTTCCGGGCACGCTGACTTTTGAACACAAGAGACAATGGCTCGTGCAAGATGTTGACAACTCGATGTTTTAGGTTTACTGCGGCCTGTCTATGACAGATTCAGTCTGAGTATCGGCTCCCTCTGCGACAGGGAAATGTGTCGGCCTGTCAGCCCTGAGCTTTTGTTTCAGATGGTCACAGTAGACCGACGCCATTGACTCGTTGGAGAACAGACTGCCTCCAGTCAGCTCCATTCACCGTGCTTGTTGGGTGAGCCACCTCCAGTCAGCTCGATATATCAACAAAGTTAAGCCATGCAATACCAAAATGACGTCATGCCATGCAAATACAACCATGACATCATGCTTGCAAGGAAAAGCCGTGGAAGCTAATTGTGGAGTTTGCTTTGCATGGCCGTGACGTGATTGCTGGTACAGTGTAGGCCACTGGTTCTGACCGTGCCACACGAGAAGTGCTCGTTGCACGACTTTTGTCAAGACAGCAGACCCTGAGAAAATCTGCCCATAAAGTCGTCATCATGTACAACCCTAACCCCACCTTCACCCCCAGCCCCATCCGCGCCTCCACCCCCACCCCCTCTCTCGCCCAAGAGACCATGGCATTTGACTGCGGTGTGGGTGCCAGATCACTCTGTCCGTCATGGCGGGGTCCCCCGGCCAGCCCTTGCAGTGTGCTGGTCACAAGGAAGAGTCACTTCACCCCAGCCCGCCCCGCTGCCTGCCACTTGGGGACAGGGGCGCTCCAGTCCGCGCCGGAGCCGACTTCAAGATGAGGCACCGCGTGGCGCACACAGCACGGTATCGACTTCTGGTGGAAAGGCGCTGGTCTTTGGCAGAAAGGGAGACAGAGTCTCTATTTTTGGTAGGCGCAGGAGAACTTTCGCGCTCCGTTGCTTTCAGTGATGGAGTTGAGATTGCCTTCTTCCTGATCTCTGGGCTTGTGCAGGCCAGTTCCATCGACTGCCGGCTGCTGGGGACGCGCCCAGCAGACAAGGGCCTCCACCCCCATCGGTCTCCGGCCACGTCTGGGAGGGGAGTTGCTTCTGATTCGTCTTCTCCCTGCCACTGCCTCAACCTGCCTGCCTCTGCCTCTCTGTCTAGTCTGCTGCAGATCTCCCTTCCCTGTCTGTCTTTTTGTCTGTCACTGTTTTAGGAAGTCCCCAGTCCCTGACTGTCTGCTTCACGCAGCTCCTGCCCATGTGGCGTGGTGGTGGTGGCAGTGGCGGTAGGGTGATACCGGGAAACGCGCTTTCCCTCGCCCCGACCCCTCTCCCTCCACCCCTACCTATCACCTGCCTCCTGCCCCCAGGGCAAGGCGAGAGCCTGTTGTTTTTTATACTCTTTTAGCTGCCTGAAATTAGGATTGTCTCTCTTTTCCTCCTCCCCAAAGCCGTCTGAAGTTCTCCCTCCCCCTTCTCTCCTTTTCATCATTCTTCCTCCCCTCTTCTCTACTCGTTTGTCATCGTCAATTATCCCGAGAGTGCGGAGTCCCAAGAGAGAGATGTGTGGCGGCCAGCCCTGCAGGTTGTTATGTACGACGTGGACATAAAGAGGCTTTATTGCAGAGATGAGAGCAGCGCCGGAAGATACGACACAAAGTTGGTCTTTACTCGCCTCCTCTCTCTGAGGAACAACAGGCCAATTCCGCTTCTTGAGTCTCCAGGGCAGCATCTTATTTCAATTCTCTCTGTCTCTCTCTCTCTCGCTCTGTCTCTCTCTCTCTTTCTCTCTCTCTCTCTCTCTCTCTTTCTCTCTCTCTCTCTCTCTCTCTCTCTCTCTCTCTCTCTCTCTCTCTCTCTCTCTCTGTCTGTCCGTCCACCATACATGCCCCCAGCTAGTTACGATCATCGCGACAGTGGCCGTCGAGAAGGGGACCGACCGACCCTGACACGGAGCCAGCGTAAGCTGCGAGCACTAAAGACGTAATAGCTTGTGTGTTGAGACTCTCGTGCATATCGTGACTGAAATCGCTTTCGCGTCTCGGACAAGACTGGTCACCAGTCTTGAACCCCCTACCCCCCATCCCACTGTTTATTATGTGCCGATGTAATGCATGTAAATTGCAACAGGCCGGCGGCCTACGCAATACATCATTCGTTCGTTCGTTCGTTCGTTTGTTCGTTCGTTCGTTCTCTGTCTGTCTGTCTGTCTGTCTGTCTGTCTGTCTCACTCTCTCTCTCTCTCTCTCTCTCTCTCTCTCTCTCTCTCTCTCTCTCTCTCTCTCTCTCTCTCTCTCTCTCTCTCTCTCTGACTGCCTGCCACACCTCTCTCCCTTTGCACTCCTCTCTTGCCAGCTGGTATCTCTGAAGTGCAGTCTTGGTGTCTCTGAGAGAGCAGTCTTGTTGTTTCTGGAAGAGCAGTCTTGGTGTCTCTGAGAGAGCAGTCTTGGTGCCTGTGAGAGAGAAGTCTTGGTGTCTCTGAAAAAGCAGTCTTGGTGTTTCTGAAAGTGCAGTTTTGTGTTTCTGAAAGAGCAGTCTTGGTGTTTGTGAGAGAGCAGTCTTGGTGTCTGTGAGAGCAGACTTGGTGTCTCTGAGAGAGCAGTCTTGATGTCTGTGAGAAAGTAGTCTTGGTGTCTCTCTGAGAGCAGTCTTGGTGTCTGTGAGAGAGCAGTCTTGGTGTCTGTGAGAGAGCAGTCTTGGTGTCTGTGAGAGAGCAGTCGGTGTCTCTGAGAGAGCACCCTACTTAAAAAGTTTTACCCTGACTTTCATTTGAGACGAGAACGGCTTTGCCTTGGCGTGACATTATGCTTCTCCCTCCATCTTGAGAGAAGAAATCACGGGCCCTCCTTTGTTCGAGAGGGAAAAGGCGGGGGTGTCTCTCCATCCGAGTGGAAGAACACGTGATCTCAGCAGGAGAAGTGACTCTCCTCCTCCCTTCTCTGGGGGAAGGAGGCCGGTGTCTTGTGTTCTGAAGAAAGAAATAACAGTCATCGTATTCCTGGAGTGCACGTTGCTGCGCCATTCAATCGGGAGGGAAAATGTTTCACGCGCTCTTTCATTTCGCAAGAAAGTTCTGAAGCGGTGATGAAAGACCCCGGCCACTGCCTAAAATGTTGCAGGCAGCTACGAGGTGGAAACTCGCGCTGGGCGACTGGCTTTGGGGCTTGACGTGGAGAAAGAGACTGATGAGTGAAGTCCTGCAGTCTGTGAGCATTTCTTTCCGTCACGGCGAGAATAAAGAACGAGTTCTTTTTTCCCTTTGTTCCTGTAGGCCTTCCTTGGTTGTTTTGGGAGACGAGGCCTTCTTTGGTTGCCAGGGGAGACGAGGCCTTCCTTGGTTGCCAGGAGAGACGAGGACGCCTCTGGTGAGAGTGACACACTCCTCTCGCTAACTGTCGAGTGAACAAGAACACTACAAGAACACTGCAAGAACACTACAAGAACACTGCAAGAATACTACAAGAACGCTGCAAGAATACTGCAAGAACACTGCAGGAACACTGCAAGAACACTGCAAAAACACTGCAAGAACACTGCAAGAACACTGCAAGAATACTGCAAGAATACTGCAAGAACACTGCAAGAACATTGCAAGAACTCTGCAAGAACACTGCAAGAACACTGCAAGAACACCGCAAGAATACTGCAAGAATACTGCAAGAACACTGCAAGAACACTGCAAGAACACTGCAAGAACACTGCAAGAACACTGCAAGAACACTGCAAGAACACTGCAAGAACACCGCAAGAACACTGCAAGAACACTGCAAGAACACTGCAAGAATACTGCAAGAACACTGCAAGAACACTGCAAGAACACTGCAAGAACACTGCAAAACACTGCAGACACTGCAAACACTGCAGACACTGCAAACACTGCAAACACTGCAGACACTGCAAACACTGCAAACACTGCAAACACTGCAAACACTGCAAACACTGCAAACACTGCAAACACTGCAAACACTGCAAACACTGCAAACACTGCAAACACTGCAAACACTGCAAACACTGCAAACACTGCAAACACTGCAAACACTGCAAGAACACTGCAAGAACACTGCAAGAACACTACAAGAACACTGCAAGAACACCGCAAGAATACTGCAAGAATACTGCAAGAACACTTCAAGAACACCGCAAGAATACCGCAAGAATACTGCAAGAACACTGCAAGAATACTGCAAGAACACTGCAAGAACTCTGCAAGAATACTGCAAGAACACTGCAAGAACTCTGCAAGAACACTGCAAGAACACTGCAAGAACACCGCAAGAATACTGCAAGAACACTGCAAGAACTCTGCAAGAACTCTGCAAGAACTCTGCAAGAACTCTGCAAGAACACTGCAAGAATACTGCAAGAACTCTGCAAGAATATTGCATGAACACTGCAAGAACACTGCAAGAACACTGCAAGAACACTGCAAGAACTCTGCAAGAACTCTGCAAGAACACTGCAAGAATACTGCAAGAATACTGCAAGAACACTGCAAGAACACTGCAAGACTACTGCAAGAATACTGCAAGAACACTGCAAGAACACTGCAAGAACACTGCAAGAATACGAAAGCGTTTGAGAGAAAAGTTCCAGTGCGGGCAGTCACGCCAGGCCGTGCACACAGAGACGCTGTCCTGGCCTGGAGAAAAAGTGAGGAGGAAAACATTGACTGTTACTGCAGGGTTGCCAGAGGACGCAGGAAAACATTGACTGTTACTGCAGGATTGCCAGAGGACGCAGGAAAACATTGACTGTTACTGCAGGGTTGCCAGAGGACGCAGGAAAACATTGACTGTTACTGCAGGATTGCCAGAGGACGCAGGAAAACATTGACTGTTACTGCAGGATTGCCAGAGGACCCAGGAAAACATTGACTGTTACTGCAGGGTTGCCAGAGGACGCAGGAAAACATTGACTGTTACTGCAGGATTGCCAGAGGACCCAGGAAAACATTGACTGTTACTGCAGGGTTGCCAGAGGACGCAGGAAAACATTGACTGTTACTGCAGGATTGCCAGAGGACGCAGGAAAACATTGACTGTTACTGCAGGATTGCCAGAGGACGCAGGAAAACATTGACTGTTACTGCAGGATTGCCAGAGGACGCAGGAAAACATTGACTGTTACTGCAGGATTGCCAGAGGACGCAGGAAAACATTGACTGTTACTGCAGGATTGCCAGAGGACGCAGGAAAACATTGACTGTTACTGCAGGATTGCCAGAGGACGCAGGAAAACATTGACTGTTACTGCAGGATTGCCAGAGGACGCAGGAAAACAAGGAAAGCAAGGGCTTCAAGCAATGACTTCAAGCAACGACTTCAAGCAAGGGCTTCAAGCAAGGACTTCAAGCAGGGGCTTCAAGCAATGACTTCAAGCAAAGACCTCAAGCAAGGACTTCAAGCGAGGACTTCAAGTAAAGAATTCAAGCAAGGCCTTCTAGCAGGGTCTTCAAGCAAGGGCTTCAAACAAAGCCTTCAAGCAAGGCCTTCAAACAAGGACTTTAAGTGAGGAATTCAAGCGAGGACTTCAAGCAATGACTTCAAGCAAGGGCTTCAAGCAAGGACTTCAAGCTAGGACTTTAAGAAAGGACCTCAAGCAAGGACTTCAAGCGAGAACTTCAAGCAATGACTTCAGGCAATGACTTCAAGCAAGGGCTTCAAACAAGAGCTTCAAGCAAAGGCTTCAAACAAGGACTTCAAGCGAGGACTTCAAGCAAGGGCTTCAAACAAGGACCAAGCAAGGGCTTCAAGCAAGGGCTTCAAGAAAGGGCTTCAAGCAAGGACTTCAAGCAAGGGTTTCAAGCGAGGACTTCAAGCAAGGACTTCAAGTGAAGACTTCAAGCAGGGGCTTCAAACAAGGACTTCAAGCAAAGACTTCAAGGGAGGACTTCAAGCAATGACTTCAAGCAAGGGCTTCAAGCAAGGACATCAAGCGAGGACTTCAAGCAAGGACTTCAAGCAAGGGTTTCAAGCGAGGACTTCAAGCAAGGACTTCAAGCAAGGACTTCAAGCAAGAACACAACGCACTGCTCACCACTGGAATGCAGCTTCTCGCACTGGAAATAAAAGGGAAATGAAGGCGGAACGGAGGGGGAATAGATGAGGGTGGTGGTGGTGGTGAGGATGGGGACAGCTGAGATGGAGGGGAGGGGGGGGATAGATGGGGGTGGAGGGGCGGGTGGGGTGGAGGGAAAGGGGAATAGATGGGGAGGGGATGGAAGGGAGGGTGGGGACAGTTGGCAATCGAGGTGGAGGGGTGTCTGACGATGGAAGTCTTTCTATTTTCTCCTGTCTAATAGAGAAGCGGGGGTTTACTGCACGAGTAATGTCCATTGTCGGCGCGGGTTACGTCCCCTCCGCTACGTGACTGGTGCTGCGCAGTTCCTGCAGGCTGGCGAGGACATGCCGCAGAGAGAGGGCTGCTCCCCAAGCGAGGAAGTGGTCGTGCCCCCCTCTCATCCTGCCCCCGGCTTCAGTCCCCTCCCTTTCCTAGTTTGGCGGCCTCTGTGTTGGGCTTCGTGCAGACTTTTCCCCGCCTCGCACTTAGGGAAAACGGACTTGTGAAAAGAAAGCAAAGGACTTCGGCCACTACAACACTTGCAAGGGCCCGAGGCACTAGTGCGGTTATTGCGTTGCTTCGCGTTCTCAGTAGAATGATCGTCGTTTCTATGAATGTCATGATTCCCGGAAAGGCCGGACGTTCTTGAAGATCTTATGCTCCTACTAGTCCTAGTATGAACATGTTTTCAGCCAAGGGAAAATCTGCGCATACGGAATAGCGAGGGAGAAAAGCTGTGTCCCTCATCCGTTTCCTTTCCTGATCAACATAAGAAACTTCTGTCCGTCCTTAAAGGCAAAAGACAGGACAGAGTGAATCCCGTGTCCTGTAGACGTCTTCACGTCACAGTGGGCCCTTGTGACCTTGATAAACTGTCCGTCCCTAAAGGTCAAAGACAAGACAGAGTGAATCCCGTGTCCTGTAGACGTCTTCACGTCACAGTGGGCCCTTGTGACCTTGATAAACTGTCCGTCCCTAAAGGTCAAAGACAAGACAGAGTGAATCCCGTGTCCTGTAGGAGACGTCTTCACGTCACAGTGGGCCCTTGTGACCTTGATAAACTGTCCGTCCCTAAAGGTCAAAGACAAGACAGAGTGAATCCCGTGTCCTGTAGGAGACGTCTTCACGTCACAGTGGGCCCTTGTGACCTTGATAAACTGTCCGTCCCTAAAGGTCAAAGACAAGACAGAGTGAATCCCGTGCCCTGTAGGAGACGTCTTCACGTCACAGTGGGCCCTTGTGACCTTGATAAACTGTCCGTCCCTAAAGGTCAAAGACAAGACAGAGTGAATCCCGTGTCCTGTAGGAGACGTCTTCACGTCACAGTGGGCCCTTGTGACCTTGATAAACTGTCCGTCCCTAAAGGTCAAAGACAAGACAGAGTGAATCCCGTGCCCTGTAGGAGACGTCTTCACGTCACAGTGGGCCCTTGTGACCTTGATAAACTGTCCGTCCCTAAAGGTCAAAGACAAGACAGAGTGAATCCCGTGTCCTGTAGGAGACGTCTTCACGTCA
>JAWQFJ010007001.1:70000-77500 GCA_034096865.1 Theodoxus fluviatilis | reverse complement strand
ACGCTGGACTGCCGTCCCTGCATTGTGCGACATTGTCACAGTAGACGCTGGACTGCCGACCCTGCATTGTGCGACATTGTCACAGTAGACGGTGTGGTTTGGACTGCCGTCCCTTCATTGTGCGACATTGTCACAGTAGACGGTGTGGTTTGGACTGCCGTCCCTGCATTGTGCGACATTGTCACAGTAGACGGTGTGGTTTGGACTGCCGTCCCTTCATTGTGCGACATTGTCACAGTAGACGCTGTGGTTTGGACTGCCGTCCCTGCATTGTGCGACATTGTCACAGTAGACGCTGGACTGCCGTCCCTGCATTGTGCGACATTGTCACAGTAGACGCTGTGGTTTGGACTGCCGTCCCAGCATTGTGCGACATTGTCACAGTAGACGCTGTGGTTTGGACTGCCGTCCCTGCGTTGTGGGACATTGTCACAATAGACGCTGTGGTTTGGACTGCCGTCCCTGCATTGTGCGACATTGTCACAGTAGACGCTGTGGTTTGGACTGCCGTCCCTGCATTGTGCGACATTGTCACAGTAGACGCTGTGGTTTGGTCTGCCGTCCCTGCATTGTGCGACATTGTCACAGTAGACGCTGGAGTTTGGACTGCCGTCCCTGCATTGTGCGACATTGTCACAGTAGACGCTGGACTGCCGTCCCTGCATTGTGCGACATTGTCACAGTAGACGCTGGACTGCCGTCCCTGCATTGTGCGACGTTGTCACAGTAGACGCTGGAGTTTGGACTGCCGTCCCTGCATTGTGCGACGTTGTCACAGCAGACGCTGTGGAGTGTATTGTGGATTGTTTTGTGTGGAATGGGTGGTCTTGTGTGGAGTGGATGGTCTCATGCGGAAAGGGTGGTCTTGTGTGGAGTGGGTGGTGTGTGGAGTGGGTGGTTTTGTGTGGAGTGGGTGATCTTGCTGTGGAGTGGGTGGTCATGTGTGTAGTGGGTGGTCATGTGTGGAGTGGGAGGTCTTGCTGAGGAGTGGGTGGTGTTGCTGTGGAGTGGGTGGTGTTGCTGTGGAGTGGGTGGTGTTGCTGTGGAGTGGGTGGTGTTGTGTGGAGTGGGTGGTGTTGTGTGGAGTGGGTGGTGTTGTGTGGAGTGGGTGGTGTTGTGTGGAGTGGGTGGTGTTGTGTGGAGTGGGTGGTGTTGCTGTGGAGTGGGTGGTGTTGCTGTGGAGTCGGAGGTCTTGCTGTGGAGTGAGTGGTGTCGCTGTGGAGTGGGTGGTGTTGCTGTGGAGTGGGTGGTGTTGCTGTGGAGTGGGTGGTGTTGCTGTGGAGTGGGTGGTGTTGCTGTGGAGTGGGTGGTGTTGCTGTGGAGTGGGTGGTGTTGCTGTGGAGTGGGTGGTGTTGCTGTGGAGTGGGTGGTCTAGAGAGCAACACGTAGCGTGCCTCTATCGTAGCGTGTCATGCCTGGAAGGTCCCTCTCGCTCCAGTGGCGGCCATCTTAGGTCACCTGACAGCAGCAGACGAGCGAAGGAAGGGAGGAGAACTTGACGCCCTCTCTTTGTGACGTCACGGCGACACGCACATGGAGTACTGGGTGTCCCCTTGGGTTTTGGAAAAAGTTATCCCGGGTCCCCGCGTATAATTCTCCTGCTGCTGGATCGATGAACAGATCAGCGCCTCCACTTAGAGGGACTGCCTCTACTCTGACGTGTCTCTCTCTCGACGTGTGGGGCCGACAAGGCGAGGCGAGGCGAGGCGAGGCGAGGCGAGGCGGGCCAGGCCAGGCAAGGCAAGGCTAGGCTAGGCAAGGCAAGGCAAGGCAAGGCAAGGCAAGGCAAGGCAAGGCAAGGCAAGGCAAGGCAAGGCAAGGCAAGGCAAGGCTAGACAAGGCAAGGCAAGGCAAGGCCAGGTTAAGCTAAGCTAAGCTAAGCTAAGCTAGGCTAGGCTAGGCTAGGCTAGGCTAGACTAGACTAGACTAGGCTAGGCTAGGCTAGGCTAGGCAAGGCAAAGCTAGGCAAGGCGAAGCAAGGCACTATTGGCTTTTGCCGTTTTCTCTTTCTCTCTATTTATTGCTGGTTAAGCAGAGGAAGAAAGAGATGGGCGGCAAGGAGGATGGGGAATTATTTCTTGAGAGAGAGAGAGAGAGAGAGAGAGAGCCGTCTGTCCGTTTGTTCGCCTGCCTGCGTGCCTGCGTGCCTGCCTGCCCTGCCTGCCTGCCTGCCTACCTGCCTGCCTGCCTGCCTGTCGTTATTATATGTTTATTGCAAATGGCATGTACTTGTAGCGTGTTCTGAAGATATTGCAACCACTGTTTCCGCCTAGCTGCATGAAACGTTGGGCTCTGTGGCTGAGTGGTTAGCGCGCTGGACCTACAGTCGCTTGCGGCCAGTGGGTGCGGCGTTCGAAGCTGCGCGGTTCCCAGAGTTGCATCCCTGAGCAAGATGCTTAACTCGCATTGCTTCTCCCCACCCAGGAGTAAAACCGGGTACCTGTGAGGGAAATGTTGGCAAAACGTAGTGCGATCAACCCTTGTATGCGGCCAAGCGTCAGCATCGGGTTGGAATACTCCCCAGGGAGCGGAGTTGTTGCTGGTACCTGACTGTGTGCGTCTTAAATGTATGTCACTATGTTTGTTGTGAGGGACCAGTGAGGATTGATCAAGATGCCCAGTGATCAGGGGGTAAAGTGTAAAGCGGTTTGAGACTCAGACAAAGGGTGTAAGTCGCTATATAAAACCACACCTTTACCTTTACAACGTATTTATGTAATAACGCTTCTGATAAGTTTGCGTTCAGGTTGCCCTCCTCTTCTTTTCCCCGCTTGTCTTCCTCCTCCCATCGCTTGTTCCTCCAATACACTGACTCTCTCTCACCCCTCCTTTCCGGTTTTCCCCCGTCTGTCCTCTCCCCCACCCCCCGCCCCACCCCCCTCCATTGGTCTCTGCCGTCTTCCGTCCCTCTCTGGTCAGAATTAACCCTGACTGGCTCCTCTACAGCTTCCCGTGCCATCGCCACAAGCGCGAAACAGGAAAAGTACCAGTCAAATAGCTCGCTTATCAGTGGCGGTTACTCTCACTTTTGCCCTGCTGATGTAGGTTTGTGCTTTTCAGACTAGGTTTCTTTACGTCGCGTTGATAGGGAAATATCGATTGTGTGTCGAGCATGTGTGCGTCCGTCCATGCCATGTCTACATCGATTTTGGGGGGATCAATATGTTGCCATATGTTGTATTCCTGTGATGATGGAGTTTTGTGAGAGGTGTGAGTGTTTTTGCCTGTGCTTTTGAGCGAGTTTGTGAACTGAAGATTGATGTGGGGCTGTATGAGGTTGTTGCACAGCAGCCTGTAAAAATAGTTTTTCATATGAGCAGGAAATTACACTTTAATCGTTCGACTACGTCATTGTGATGATTAACTCACTCAAGCGACGACCTGAGGCGATGAAGGGAAAGCACTCGAGGAAGTCAATCACGTGTTCTCACATTTCGGCTGCAGCAGCTGGCAGTCCTGGCGAGGCTGGGAATCGAGGCATTGTTTAGTTTCCACCCCCACGCCTCACGTAACAACAACATGATTTGGGTGGTTACACTTTTTATGGCTCACGCTCCTTGCCCTCCGCTTCTTGGCTGCTGACAGTCACGTGACCTGCGCCGGAAGTGACGCCAGGCACGTGGCGGTGAGGGGTTCGGGTCCTTGATTGCTGATTGGCGCGCTCCCCAGGCACGCCTCACGGACGTCCGCCGTCCCGCGAGAGAAAAGCCCGATGCCGAGATGAGAGAGAAAAATGGAGGAAATCAAGAGCGGTAACGCGTTTCAGAATTACATTTCCACGCTCCTCCAGGCGGCGTGCATGTGGAGAGGGGGCAGCGCATCGATCTCCCCCTCGCAGCTCGGGGCATCGATTTCCCCCTCGCAGCTCGGGGCGCCGTGGAGGGCTGCCCACGGTGGCGCCGGCCCTGTGTCGCAGTGTGTGTGTAGGAGTGGGGGATGGGGGGTGGGGGTGGGGGGTGGGGTAGGGGGGTGGCACGGCGATAACAGACCTGCATTTGATACGTTCCCCTCACGATTTGACTGGTTCTGGCTTTTCCTCCATGATTCTCCTCTTGGCTGCCTGCTTTTGACCTCAGTTAGCCGTGCAGCATCAGGTCCGACAAGTCTCACTTGAGTGATTGAGGTTTCATGCGTTACGGAGCCTGATGGGGAAAAAACCCTTAGGAAAAGCTGTTGCAGTTAATCGTAGCTTCATCAGTGCTGACGGGAATGAGGACGATCTCGGGCCTGGGACGTAACGCCCCAGGCAATGCAAGGCCAGGTCGCGGCCGCCATGTCTCCAGCCAGCTCAGTACCCGGGCCTCTGTCATCCTGTCTCCAGCCAGCTCAGTACCCGGGCCTCTGTCATCCTGTCTCCAGCCAGCTCAGTACCCGGGCCTCTGTCATCCTGTCTGCAGCCAGCTCAGTACCCGGGCCTGTGTCATCCTGTCTACAGCCAGCTCAGTACCCGGGCCTGTGTCATCCTGTCTCCAGCCAGCTCAGTACCCGGGGCTGTGTCGCCCTGTCTACAGCAGGCTCAGTACCCGGGCCTGTGTCATCCTGTCTCCAGCCAGCTCAGTACCCGGGCCTGTGTCATCCTGTCTCCAGCCAGCTCAGTACCCGGGCCTGTGTCATCCTGTCTCCAGCCAGCTCAGTACCCGGGCCTGTGTCATCCTGTCTCCAGCCAGCTCAGTACCCGGGCCTGTGTCGCCCTGTCTACAGCCAGCTCAGTACCCGGGCCTCTGTCATCCTGTCTCCAGCCAGCTCAGTACCCGGGCCTCTGTCATCCTGTCTACAGCCAGCTCAGTACCCGGGCCTCTGTCATCCTGTCTGCAGCCAGCTCAGTACCCGGGCCTCTGTCATCCTGTCTCCAGCCAGCTCAGTACCCGGGCCTGTGTCATCCTGTCTACAGCCAGCTCAGTACCCGGGCCTCTGTCATCCTGTCTGCAGCCAGCTCAGTACCCGGGCCTGTGTCATCCTGTCTACAGCCAGCTCAGTACCCGGGCCTCTGTCATCCTGTCTCCAGCCAGCTCAGTACCCGGGCCTGTGTCGCCCTGTCTACAGCCAGCTCAGTACCCGGGCCTCTGTCATCCTGTCTACAGCCAGCTCAGTACCCGGGCCTGTGTCATCCTGTCTCCAGCCAGCTCAGTACCCGGGCCTGTGTCATCCGGTCTACAGCCAGCTCAGTACCCGGGCCTCTGTCATCCTGTCTACAGCCAGCTCAGTACCCGGGCCTGTGTCATCCTGTCTCCAGCCAGCTCAGTACCCGGGCCTGTGTCATCTTGTCTCCAGCCAGCTCAGTACCCGGGCCTGTGTCGCCCTGTCTACAGCCAGCTTAGTACCCGGGCCTGTGTCATCTTGTCTCCAGCCAGCTTAGTACCCGGGCCTGTGTCATCTTGTCTCCAGCCAGCTCAGTACCCGGACCTGTGTCATCCTGTCTTCAGCCAGCTCAGTACCCGGGCCTGTGTCGCCCTGTCTACAGCCAGCTCAGTACTCGGGCCTCTGTCTCCCTGTCTCCAGCCAGCTCAGTACTCGGGCCTCTGTCTCCCTGTCTCCAGCCAGCTCAGTACTCGGGCCTCTGTCTCCCTGTCTACAGCCAGCTCAGTACCCGGGCCTCTGTCATCCTGTCTCCAGCCAGCTCAGTACCCGGGCCTGTGTCATCCTGTCTCCAGCCTGCTCAGTACCCGGACCTGTGTCATCTTGTCTTCAGCCAGCTCAGTACCCGGGCCTCTGTCGCCCTGTCTCCAGCCTGCTCAGTACCCGGACCTGTGTCATCTTGTCTTCAGCCAGCTCAGTACTCGGGCCTCTGTCATCCTGTCTCCAGCCAGGCTCAGGACCCCGGCCTCTGTCGCCCTGTCTCCAGCCAGCTCAGTACCCGGGCCTTGACATCCTGTCTCCAGCCAGCTCAGTACCCGGGCATGTGTCATCCTGTCTCCAGCCAGCTCAGTACCCGGGCCTCTGTCATCCTGTCTACAGCCAGCTCAGTACCCGGGCCTCTGTCGCCCTGTCTACAGCCAGCTCAGTACCCGGGCCTGTGTCATCCTGTCTCCAGCCAGCCCAGTACCCGGGCCTCTGTCTCCCTGTCTACAGCCAGCTCAGGACCCGGGCCTTTGTCTCCCTGTCTACAGCCAGCTCAGTACCCGGGCCTCTGTCATCCTGTCTCCAGCCAGCTCAGGACCCGGGCCTTTGTCTCCCTGTCTACAGCCAGCTCAGTACCCGGGCCTGTGTCATCCTGTCTCCAGCCAGCTCAGTACCCGGGTGTGTGTCGCCCTGTCTACAGCCAGCTCAGTACCCGGGCCTGTGTCATCCTGTCTCCAGCCAGCTCAGTACCCGGGCCTGTGTCATCCTGTCTACAGCCAGCTCAGGACCCGGGCCTGTGTCGCCCTGTCTCCAGCCAGCTCAGTACCCGGGCCTCTGTCATCCTGTCTCCAGCCAGCTCAGTACCCGGGCCTGTGTCATCCTGTCTCCAGCCAGCTCAGTACCCGGGCCTGTGTCATCCTGTCTCCAGCCAGCTCAGTACCCGGGCTTCTGTCTCCCTGTCTACAGCCAGCTCAGTACCCGGGCTTCTGTCTCCCTGTCTACAGCCAGCTCAGTACCCGGGCCTCTGTCGCCCTGTCTCCAGCCAGCTCAGTACCCGGGCCTGTGTCATCCTGTCTCCAGCCAGCTCAGTACCCGGGCCTGTGTCATCCTGTCTCCAGCCAGCTCAGTACCCGGGCCTGTGTCATCCTGTCTCCAGCCAGCTCAGGACCCGGGCCTCTGTCATCCTGTCTCCAGCCAGCTCAGTACCCGGGCCTGTGTCGCCCTGTCTACAGCCAGCTCAGTACCCGGGCCTGTGTCGCCCTGTCTCCAGCCAGCTCAGTACCCGGGCCTGTGTCATCCTGTCTCCAGCCAGCTCAGTACCCGGGCCTGTGTCATCATGTCTCCAGCCAGCTCAGTACCCGGGCCTCTGTCGCACTGTCTCCAGCCAGCTCAGTACCCGGGCCTGTGTCGCCCTGTCTCCAGCCAGCTCAGTACCCGGGCCTCTGTCATCCTGTCTCCAGCCAGCTCAGTACCCGGGCATGTGTCGCCCTGTCTACAGCCAGCTCAGTACCCGGGCCTGTGTCGCCCTGTCTACAGCCAGCTCAGTACCCGGGCCTGTGTCTCTCTGTCTACAGCCAGCTCAGGACCCGGGCCTCTGTCGCCCTGTCTCCAGCCAGCTCAGTACCCGGGCCTGTGTCATCCTGTCTCCAGCCAGCTCAGTACCCGGGCCTCTGTCATCCTGTCTCCAGCCAGCTGAGTACCCGGGCCTCTGTCATCCTGTCTCCAGCCAGCTCAGGACCCGGGCCTTTGTCTCCCTGTCTACAGCCAGCTCAGGACCCGGGCCTTTGTCTCCCTGTCTACAGCCAGCTCAGTACCCGGGCCTGTGTCATCCTGTCTCCAGCCAGCTCAGTACCCGGGCCTGTGTCATCCTGTCTCCAGCCAGCTCAGTACCCGGGCCTCTGTCATCCTGTCTCCAGCCAGCTCAGTACCCGGGCCTCTGTC
>JAWQFJ010007001.1:32500-67500 GCA_034096865.1 Theodoxus fluviatilis | reverse complement strand
TATATTTAATCCATTTTCGTGGTGAAGGCACTTTTCTCACACCTAGAGGTGAGCTTGTTGATGTGGGGTTCCTGCAGTGTAGCTGTGGTGCCGATGATTAGAGCCTTTGTGTATGGACAGGGCTGCCCCCCCCCCCCCCCCCCCCCCCCCCAACTTGCCTCTATGCTCCCAACACCCTCCACTATCTTGCCTCTATGCTCTCAACCCCCCCAACTTTCCTCTATGCTCCCAACCCCCACCTCCACTTGCCTCTATCCCCCCTAACTTGGTTCTATGCTCCCACCCCCCACCCTCCAACTTGCCTCTATGTTTCCACCCCCCACCTCCACTTGCTTTTATGCTCCCAACCCCCACCTCCACTTGCCTCTATGCTCCCAAGCCCCACCTCCACTTGCCTCCATGCTCCCCCCCTCACCTTCCCCCCACCTCCCCCCCACCCACCCCCACTTGCCTCTATGCTCCCAACCCCCACCTCCCCCTCCACTTGCCTCTATGCTCCCAACCCCCACCTCCCCTCCACTTGCCTCTATGCTCCCAACCCCCACCTCCCCCCCCACTTGCCTCTATGCTCCCAACCCCCACCTCCCCCCCACTTGCCTCTATGCTCCCAACCCCCACCTCCACTTGCCTCTATGCTCCCAACCCCCACCTCCCCTCCACTTGCCTCTATGCTCCCAACCCCCACCTCCCCCTCCACTTGCCTCTATGCTCCCAACCCCCACCTCCACTTGCCTCCATGCTCCCCCCTCACCGCTCCCCATCTCCCCCTCCAACTCCCCCTCCCTTCACACTTGCTTCCATGCTCCCCACCCCCACCTCCACCTCCCCCTCCCTCCGCACTTGCCTCCATGCTCCCTGCTCCCACCTCCACCTCAACGTGCCTTCATGCTCCCAACCCCCACCTCTCATCTCCCCATTCCCCGCCTCCATGCTCCCCACCTCCACCTCCACCTCCCTCCGCATTTGCCTCCATGCTCCCCTCTCCCATCTCCCCATTCCCCGCCTTCATGCTCCCCATCCCCACATCCACCTCCCGCTCCCTCCGCATTTGCCTCCATGCTCCCCTCTCCCATCTCCCCATTCCCCGCCTCCATGCTCCCCACCTCCACCTCCCGCTCCCTCCGCATTTGCCTCCATGCTCCCCTCTCCCATCTCCCCATTCCCCGCCTGCCAACCATCTCCGCAGTGCCTCCAGCACCACCTTCCACGCGGCCTCCACCCTCGCCTCCGCATTTGCCTCCATGCTCCCCTCCCATCTCCATGCTCCCCATTCCCCGCCTTCATGCTCCCCATCCCCACATCCACCTCCCCCTTCCCTCCGCATTTGCCTCCTGCTCCCCTCCCCCATCTCCCCAGCTCCCACGCACCTCTCCGCCTTCAGCTCCCCATCCCCACATCCACCTCCCCCTCCCCCTCCCTCCGCATTTGCCTCCATGCTCCCCTCCCCCATCTCCCCATTCCCCGCCTTCATGCTCCCATCCCCCACATCCACGCTCCCCCTCCCTCAGCATTTGCCTCCATGCTCCCCCCTCCCCCATCTCCCCCATTCCCCCGCCTTTCATGCTCCCCATCCCCACATCCACCTCCCCCTCTTCCCGCACTTGCCTTCATGCTTCCCTCCCCCATCTCCACTTGCCTTCATGCGGTCCACCCCCACCTCCCCCTTCCCCGCCTCCGTGCTCTACATCCCCACCCCACATCTCCAGTCCACTATGTGCCCCCACATCTACTTGCAAACCCCCTTTCCTTACCCTTTTCCACTTTTACCCCCAGTTCGTACACCGACATCATATTTCACCAGCCCTTGTCTCTCTATCCGCACACCTACAGCGTATTTCACCAGCCCTTGTCTCTCTATCCGCACACCTACAGCGTATTTCACCAGCCCTTGTCTCTCTATCCGCACACCTACAGCGTATTTCACCAGCCCTTGTCTCTCTATCCGCACACCTACAGCGTATTTCACCAGCCCTTGTCTCTCTATCCGCACACCTACAGCGTATTTCACCAGCCCTTGTCTCTCTATCCGCACACCTACAGCGTATTTCACCAGCCCTTGTCTCTCTATCCGCACACCTACATCGTATTTCACCAGCCCTTGTCTCTCTATCCGCACACCTACAGCGTATTTCACCAGCCCTTGTCTCTCTATCCGCACACCTACATCGTATTTCACCAGCCCTTGTCTCTCTATCCGCACACCTACATCGTATTTCACCAGCCCTTGTCTCTCTATCCGCACACCTACATCGTATTTCACCAGCCCTTGTCTCTCTATCCGCACACCTACAGCGTATTTCACCAGCCCTTGTCTCTCTATCCGCACACCTACATCGTATTTCACCAGCCCTTGTCTCTCTATCCGCACACCTACATCGTATTTCACCAGCCCTTGTCTCTCTATCCGCACACCTACATCGTATTTCACCAGCCCTTGTCTCTCTATCCGCACACCTACAGCGTATTTCACCAGCCCTTGTCTCTCTATCCGCACACCTACATCGTATTTCACCAGCCCTTGTCTCTCTATCCGCACACCTACATCGTATTTCACCAGCCCTTGTCTCTCTATCCGCACACCTACATCGTATTTCACCAGCCCTTGTCTCTCTATCCGCACACCTACATCGTATTTCACCAGCCCTTGTCTCTCTATCCGCACACCTACATCGTATTTCACCAGCACTTGTCTCTCTATCCGCACACCTACAGCGTATTTCACCAGCCCTTGTCTCTCTATCCGCACACCTACAGCGTATTTCACCAGCCCTTGTCTCTCTATCCGCACACCTACAGCGTATTTCACCAGCCCTTGTCTCTCTATCCGCACACCTACAGCGTATTTCACCAGCCCTTGTCTCTCTATCCGCAACCTTTACCATCCTTTTTGAAGCCTTGAAACGTGTACGTCTATTTTGCGTCTATTTTCAGGCACACGCGCACACACACACACACATACACATGCACGCACACGCACGTACGCACACACACACACACACACTCACGCAAACACACACACAAACACACACACACATACATGCACACAAAGACGCATACAAACATACACATACGCACACATACAAACATGCACATACATACACAAACGTGCACGCTCAAGCACACACGCGCAAGCAAGCACACACACGCACACACAGGCACGCACGCACCCACCCGCACGCACGCACACGCACGCACGTACGCACATGCACACACACAAACGCACGCGCACTCACACACACACACACACTCACACACACACACACACACACTCACACACACACACACTCACACACACACACACACACACACACACACACACACACACACACACACACACACACACACACTCCCCACCCCATCATAATTTTCCTCCCTAGTATGCAGTGTTTCTCCTCCCCATTTCTCTCCCTCCTCCTCCTCCACCCGTCTTCGCTAGACAGATAGACAGACAGACAGACAGACAGACAGACAGACAGACAGACACAGAGAGAGACAGAGAGAGAGAGACAGAGAGAGAGAGAAAGGCAGAGAGAGACAGAGAGAGAGACAGAGAGACAGAGACAGAGGGTGAGAGAGAGAGAGAGGGGGGGGGGAGAGAGAGAGAGATACAGAGACAGAGACAGAGAGAGACAGAGACAGACAGGCAGACAGAGATAAAGGGAAAGACAGAGACAAAGAGAGAGAGAGAACGAACGAATTGGTTTATTGTTTAGGCCTTTGGCCCATCACAATGGTAACAACAAAATGAGACATTATCTCAATATACTAGGTGGATTTTTTCCCCTTGGTATGTCTAAAAAGTCTTAAGTAATATCATGGGAGCTTATATGAATGCTTTATAATACAAAGTTCTGCTTAATCAAGAAACAATTCAGGTTGCAAATCTATGGACAGTGCTTCCTTCCTTTTCTTAATGCATGATAGAGATAAGTAGCGACCCCTCTTATCATGCCTGTATCACTTTCTGTGAATAAATGTACAAAAGGGTCGTCTTTACCATACACAAATGGTAAAATGTACTTCACCCTTAAATCATACAGAGCGGGGCAACGTAACAGAAAATGCTTTTCATCTTCATCTTCTTCTCTGCAGTGGGGACACAAGGTATCAAGGACATCTTGACAATACCTATTCTTGTGAATATAGAGATCGCTAATTCCCAACCTGAATCGGATCATGTTATCTCTAAATACTTTTTGTCCAACACTGTAAGATACATTTCTGCTCCGAAAGTAAGCTTATAATCTTTGTATAGGGTATAACGTGGGCTCGTGTGTAACTTTTGCCACCACTGTTGTGTGAACTCTTCCACGAGGCGTTCTCTCAGAACTTTTACAAGGTCATGTTCGTTGACTACCGTCTGCTGTGTCCAAACCTCTAACATATCATACTTGTTCAGAATGTGTTTGATCTTTGACGCCCAGTTATTGTTCTCAATAGATTTCAACATAGACGAGTATACCATACGTGGGAATCTCCCTTCCTCCATTTTAAGTACTTTCAACCAGTACTTTACTGATCTCAGTATTGCTTTGATGTACAGAGAATATCGAACTGTCTCTCCATAAACTAACACATTAGGTGTTCTTGGGCTTACATTTAGGTATTGTTTCAGTAGTGATGTATGAACTGTTTCAATCACCTCACAATCATCGACACCCCATAACTCCGAACCATTCAAAAGCATTGGCTGAAGCTGTACATCAACAATGTTGTTGAGAACTTGAGGAGATATATATATGTACTAGGTTTCTTAATGACCTAATGATCCTCAAGACAGCTGCTTTTCCTCGAAACGCCGAGAGAGAGAGAGAGAGAGAGAGAGAGAGAGAGAGAGAGAGAGAGAGAGAGAGAGAGAGAGAGAGCACTGAACTGAACTGAACTTTATTCGAAGGCCGACCGCCCGTTGAACAATACAAAAATAACATTCAAACTTCTCTACCATTTCAAGATTTCGATCCATTCGGTTTAGATACATTTTTTATAATACATTATTATAATACATTATTATCAATATCTCTTTCTCATTTTCAAAGCTTAGTATATGTACATGGACACATGTAGTGTTACTCTAATGTTTGTTCCTCTTAAGAGGTAGGTATAGTCTGTCCCGCCCTTTACATGCTGTGTAATGTATCTCTCCCTGAGATCTGTGTATTTACCACAGTCGAGTAGAAAATGCTTTTCGTTTTCGATATTATTGATACAGAATGGACAACACAAGTCTCCTATTTCTCGATAACCAAAACATTGGTTAATTTTTAAAGGGTTTATACCTAAACGGAAACGTATGAAAACATCTCTAAATATTTTAATAATAAGAAACGTAAGAAATTTTTCTTGACTAAACATACCTTCGAACAAAGAATACAATGAACATCTCTCTCTGCTTAGGTTTCTTCCCTCCCAAGATTGCTGGTAGCAGTCCCATAATCTTTGCTTTAATTGCATTAAAAATAGTTGCTCATTTCCTACACCTCCGTTCATCCACATTATATGCAAAGCCTAGTTTGCACAGTGTGTCCTTTACCATACAGTGCCAATTCTTTTTGTCAGGTATTTTGGAATGTATTAGCATTTCATAAGCTTATCTTGGGAGTCTGTGTAATGGCATGTTTGATAACCTTAGCCAATATTTGACAGTTTTAATTGTGCTATTGATTACGAGGGGGTATCTACCTAATTCTCCATAGACGAAATGGTTAGGCGATCTTATATCTAGTCCAAAGAACTGTTTACAGGCAGATACGTGTACCCTTTCCACCGTTTCATGGTTCATTCTACCCTATAATTCGGCACCATACAACAAACTAGGCATTACTTGTGCGTCAAACAGCTTCATGAACATCGTAGGGTTAGTACTGCGGATCATCCACATTGCTTTCATAATTTGAACCGTTTTTGAGAGAGAGAGAGAGAGAGAGAGAGAGAGACAGACAGACAGACAGACAGAGACAGAGATAGAGAGAGAGAGAGAAAGAGAGAGAGAAAGAGAGAGAGAGAGACAGAGAGAGAGAGAAAGAGAGAGCTCAGAGAGAGAGAAAGAGAGAGAGCGATATATATATATATATATAGATATATATATATATATATAGAGAGAGAGAGAGAGACAGACAGAGAGAGAGTGAGAGAGAGAGAGACAGAGAGAGAGAAAGAGAGAGAGAGAGAGAGGAAGAGAGAAGAGAGGAGAGTAGAGAGAGCGAAGAGAGAGAGGAAGGAGAGAGAGAGAAGAGAGAGGAGAAAGAGAGAGGAATAGAGAGAGAAGGAGAGAGAGGAGAGACAGAGAAGAGGAGAGGAGAAGAGAGAAGAGAGAGAGAGAAAGAGAGAGAGGAGAGAGAGGAGAAGAGAAGAGAGGAGAGAGAGGAGAGGAGAGGAGAGAGAGAAGAGAGAGAGAGGAGGAAGAGAGAGAGAGAGACGAGGAGAGAGGAGAGAGAAAGAGAGAGAGAGAGGCAGAGAGGAGAGAGGAGGAGAAGAGAGAGGAGAGAGAGAGGAGAGGAGGGGAAAGAGGAGAGAGGAGGAGAGAGAAGGGGAGAGGAGAGAGAAGAGGAGAGGAGAGAGAAGGGGAATGGAGAGAGGAGAGAGGAGGAGAAGAGGAGAGAGAGAGAGAGAGAGGAGAGAGGAGAGAGAGAAAGAGGGAGGAGAGAGAGAGGGAGGAGAGGAGGAAGAGAGAGTGAAGAGGAAGAGAGAGAGAGGAGGAAGAGAGAAGAGAGGAGAGAGAGAGAGGAGAGGAGAGAGGAGGAGAGAGGAGGAAGGAGAGAGAGAGGAGAGAGAAGAGAGAGAGGAGGAGAGGGAGAGGAGAGGAGAGAGGGAGAGAGAGAGAGGGAGGAGGAGAGAGAGGAGAGGAGGAGAGAGGAGAGGAGAGGAGAGAGGAGAGAGAGGAGGGGAGAGAGGGAGGAGGAGAGAGAGGAGAGAGAGAGGAGAGAGAGGGGAGGAGAGGAGAGAGGAGAGAGGAGAGAGGGAGAGAGGAGGAGGAGAGTAGAGGAGAGAGGAGGAGGAGGAGGAGAGAGAGAGAGGAGAAGAGAAGAGGAGAGGGAGAGAGAGGAGAGAGAGGGAGGAGGAGAGAGAGAGAGAGGAGAGAGGGGCGTGAGGAGAGAGAGGAGAGAGGAGAGAGAGGCGAGAGGAGAGAGAGAGAAAGGAGAGAGAGAGGGAGAGAGAGAGGAGAGGGAGAGAAGGGAGAGGAGAGAGAGGAGAGAGGAGAGAGAGGAGGAAGAGAGGAGAGAGGAGAGGGAGGAGAGGAGGAGAGAGAGGGGAGAGGAGAAGAGAGGAGAGGGAGAGGGAGAGAGAGAGGAGAGAGGGAGGAGAGAGAGGGAGAGAGAGAGAGGGAGAGAGGAGGGAGGAAGGAGGAGAGGGGGAGAGGAGAGAGAGAGAGAGGAAGAGAGAGGAGGAGGAGGAGAGGAGAGGAGAGGGGAGAGAGGAGGAGAGAGAGAGGAGAGGGAGAGGAGGAGAGGGAGAGAGAAGGAGAGAGGAGAGAGAGAGAGGAGGAGGGAGAGAGGAGAGGAGAGAGGAGGGAGGAGAGAGAGGAGGAGAGAGAGGGAGAGGAGGGAGGAGAGAGAGAGGAGGAGAGGAGAGGAGAGAGGAGGAGAGAGAGAGGGGAGAGGAGAGAGGGGAGGAGAGGAGAGGGAGAGGAGGAGGAGGAGGAGGAGAGAGAGGGAGAGGAGAGAGGAGAGAGGAGGGGAGAGGAGAGGAGAGGAGGAGGAGAGAGGAGAAGAGAGAGGAGAGGAGAGAGGAGAGGAGAAGAGAGAGGAGAAGAGGAGAGAGAGGGAGGAGAGAGGAGAGAGGAGAGGGAGAGAGAGAGGGAGAGAGGAGAGAGGGAGAGAGGAAGGAGAGAGGAGGAGAGAGGAGAGAGGGAGAGAGGAGAGGGGAGAGAGAGAGAGAGGAGAGGTGAGAGAGAGGAGAGAGAGGAGAGAGGGAGAGAGAGAGGAGAGAGAGGAGGGAGAGAGAGAGGAGAGAGAGAGGGGAGACAGAGAGGAGACAGGGGAGAGGAGAGAGGAGGAGGAGAGGGAGAGGAGGGAGAGAGAGGAGAGGAGGAGAGAGGAGAGGAGAGGAGGAAAGAGAGGAGGGAGGAGAGGAGGGAGGAGAGGAGAGGAGAGAGAGGAGAGGAGAGGAGAGAGAGGAGGGAGGAGAGGAGAGAGGAGGAGGAGGGAGGAGAGAGAGGAGAGGAGGAGGGAGAGAGGAGAGGAGGGAGAGGAGGAGGGGAGAGAGGAGAGGAGGAGGAGAAGGGAGAGAGGGAGAGGAGGAGGGAGGGAGAGAGAGGAGGAGGAGGGGAGAGAGGAGGGAGGAGGGAGAGAGAGAGGAGGAGGAGAGGAGCAGAGGAGGAGGAGGAGAGGGGAGAGGAGAGAGAGGAGAGGGAGAGAGGAGAGAGGAGGGGAGTAGAGAGGAGGAGGAGAGAGGAGGGAGGAGGAGGAGAGGAGAGAGGGAGAGAGGAGGAGGGAGGAAGGGAGGAGAGGAGGAGGAGGGAGAGGAGGAGAGGAGGAGGAGAGAGGAGGAGGAGAGAGGAGGAGAGAGGAGGGGAGAGGAGGGAGAGGAGGAAGGAGGAGGGAGGAGGAAGAGGAGGAGAGGGGAGGAGGAGGAGAGGAGAGGAGGAGAGAGAGAGGAGAGTGGAGGAGGGAGAGAGAGGAGGAGGAGGAGAGGAGGAGAGAGAGGAGGAGGGAGAGGAGGAGGAGGAGGGAGAGGAGGAGAGGGAGAGAGAGGGAGGAGGAGGAGGAGGAGAGAGGAGGAGGAGAGAGGAGGAGGGGAGGAGAGGGAGAGGAGGAAGGAGGGAGAGAGGAGGGAGAAGGAGGAAAAGAGAGGAGGGAGGAGGAGGAGGAGAGGAGGAGAGGGAGGGAGAGGAGGAGAGGGAGGAAGAGGAAGAGGAGGAGAGGGAGGGAGAGGAGGAGGGAGGAGAGAGAGAGGAGGGAGAGAGAGGAGGAAGAGAGAGGAGAGAGGAGAGGAGAGGGAGAGAGGAGGGAGAGGAGAGAGGAGGGAGGGAGAGAGGAGGGAGAGGGAGGAGGGAGAGGAGAGAGGAGAGAGGAGGGAGAGGAGGGAGAGAGGAGAGGGAGGTGAGGAGGGGAGAGGAGGAGATGAGAGGAGGAGGTGAGGAGGGGAGAGGGAGGAGAGAGGGAGGAGGAGGAGAGGGGAGAGGAGGAGGGAGGAGAGAGGAGGAGGAGAGGGAGGAGAGGAGAGAGGAGGAGGAAGAGGAGGAGAGAGGAGGGAGGAGAGGGAGAGGAGGAGAGAGGAGAGGAGGAGGGAGGGGAGGAGGAGAGAGAGGGGAGAGGAGAGGAGAGGAGGAGAGGAGGAGGAGAGGAGGGAGAGAGAGGAGGGGAGAGGAGAGGAGGAGGAGAGGAGAGGAGAGGAGGAGAGGAGGAGAGGGAGAGGAGGGAGAGTAGAGAGGGACGGAGAGGAGAGGAGGGAGAGGGGAGAGGAGAGGAGGAGGAGAGGGGGAGGAGAGAGGGAGAGGGAGAGGAGGGAGAGAGAGGGAGGAGGAGAAGGAGAGAGGAGAGGGGAGGAGAGGAGGAGGAGGGAGAGAGGGTGGAGAGGGGAGAAGAGGGGAGAGGAGAGGAGAGGAGGAGAGGAGGAGGGAGGAGGAGAGGAGAGGGAGAGGAGAGGAGGAGAGAGGGAGGAGAGGAGAGGAGGAGGGAGAGGAGGAGAGGAGGGAGAGGAGAGGAGGAGGAGAGAGAGGAGAGGGGAGGAGAGGGAGGGAGAGGGGGGAGGAGAGGAGAGGAGGAGGGAGAGGAAGGGAGAGGGAGAGGAAGGGAGAGGGGGAGGGAGGAGGAGAGGAGGGAGAGGAGGAGAGAGGAGAGAGGAGAGGGAGAGAGGAGAGGAGGAGGAGGGGAGTGAGAGAGGTAGAGGGGAGGAGAGTGAGAGGGAGGAGAGGGAGGAGGAAGGAGAGGAGGAGGGGAGAGGAGGGAGGAGGGGAGGAGGAAATGTAGAGGGGAGGAGGAGAGGTGAGGAGGGAGAGGAGGAGGAGATTGGAGAGGGAAGATAATATGTGAGGGAGGCAGAGGGAGTGAAGACATTGTAGAGGGGAGAAAAGATGTGTGGGAGGCAGAGGTGAGGAAATTGTAGAGGGGAGGGGAGATGAGTGGGAGGTAGAGGGAGTGAGGAAATTGTAGAGGGGAGAGAAGATGTGAGGGAGTGAGGAAATTGTAGAGGGGAGAGAAGATGTGAGGGAGGTAGAGGGAGTGAGGAAATTGTAGAGGGGAGAGGAGATGTGAGGGAGGTAGAGGGAGTGAGGAAATTGTAGAGGGGAGAGGAGATGTGAGGGAGGTAGAGGGAGTGAGGAAATTGTAAAGGGGAGGGGAGATGTGAGGGAGGTAGAGGGAGTGAGTAAATTGTAAAGGGGAGGGGAGATGTGAGGGAGGTAGAGGGAGTAAGGAAATTGTAGAGGGGAGAGGAGATGAGAGGGAGGGAGGTGGAGTAAGGAAATTGTAGAGGGGAGAGGAGATGTGAGGGAGGCAGAGGGAGTGATGAAATTGTAGAGGGGAGATGAGATGAGAGGGATTGATTGAGGGAGTGAGGGGTTTGTAGAGGGGAGAGGAGATGTGAGAGAGGGAGGTGGAGTGAGTATATTGTAGAGGAGGGCGAAGATGAGAGGGAGGTAGAGGGAGTGATGAAATTGTAGAGGGAAGAGGAGATGAGAGAAAGTGAGGAGTTTGTAGTGGGTAGAGGAGATGTGAGAGAGGTAGAGGGAGTGAGGACATTTTAGAGGGGAGATGAGATGAGAGGGAGACAGAGGGGGTGAGGGGTTTGTAGAGGGGAGAGGAGATGAGAGGGAGGTAGAAGGAGTGAGGGGTTTGTAGAGGAGAGAGGAAATGTGAGGAATGTAGAGGGCATGAGTAAATTGTAGAGGGGGGCGGAGAGATGAGGGAGTTAAAGGGAGCGATGAGATGAGAGAGAGGCAGAGGGGGGAGGGGTTTGTAGAGGGGAGATGAGAGAGAGGCAGAGGGAGTGAAGAAATTGTAGATGGGATGTGAGGGAGGTAGAGGGAGTGAGGAAATTGTAGAGGGGAGAGGAGATGTGAGGGAGGTAGAGGGAGTGAGGAAATTGTAGAGGGGAGAGGAGATGAGAGGGAGGTAGAGGGAGTGAGGGGTTTGTAGAGGGGAGATGAGATGAGAGGGGGGCAGAGGGGGTGAGGAAATTGCAGAGGGGAGAGGAGATGTGAGGGAGGTAGAAAGGTGAGGGTTCAGGGTTTGTTGAAGGGAAAAGTGAAGTGTGAGATGGAGGTAAAATGTCGGGCAGAATTTCATATTAGGGAGCGATGATGATGCGAAGGAAAGAAAAAAGGGAATTCGATCAGGACGATACCCCCACTTATGTGATCTGGTTCCCCCTGGGCGAAAAGAAACTTGTTAGGGAGAGTCCTGTCGACGTAAAGTCAAGTAGAGCTTCTCATTAATCTCCAGACTACTTCTGTTTGAAGCCAACCCTTCCCCCCACCCCCTCTGTTTCTCACCATCTCTGCCACTCAGCTTTTCATTGGCTGTAAAAGTTGTGAGGCGTGCGTGACTACTCCCTGGGCTTTGATGTGGCGTGACCGATGCCCTGAGCGAGAGAGAGGGGCCGCTGGAGAGTCGAATGGAGATTTAGCCTCGCTCTGCTGCCTCGGTCTGACGCTGAAAGCCCTTGGAAGTGCGTGAGTGGGGGAGAGTGGACAGAAAACAGGGTGCCAGGGCTAGCAGCGTGTGTTTGTTGAGACCCCAAAGCCATCATCGCCTTATTACCCCTGGCTATGCCTGGCAGGACGGGGCATGAGGCAGATGACCACGAATGACACAAGGATGGCAAAGGCCCGCAACTCCCACTTGTCGGCCTGAGTGATGTCCCCTCTTTTTTGCAACAACGTGCCTGCAGGGAAAGGTTGCCAGGGACCCCTTGCGTGGACAGTTCTATTTCCTGGCGGTGGAGGGCGTTGTGTGGACAGTTCCATTTCTTGTCGATGGAGGGCGTTGTGTGAACAGTTCCATTTCCTGGCGGTGGTGGGCGTTGTGTGGATATTTCCATTTATTGTCGGTGGAGTGCGTTGTGTGGATATTTCCATTTCCTGGCGGGGAGGGCGTTGTGTGGATATTTCCATTTCCTGGCGTTGGAGGGCGTTGTGTGGACAGTTCTATTTCCTGGCGGTGGAGGGCGTTGTGTGGATATTTCCATTTCCTGGCGGTGGAGGGCGTTGTGTGGATATTTCCTTTTCCTGAACACTATTACCTTTCAAACATATATCCGTTTTGTGTACATTTACGGTTTTTATTCCTCCATCGGCTTCTTTATCTGTCCCTTTCCCACAGTGGACAAGCTTATCTGTCCTCGTCCGTTTCCCACAGTGGACAAGCTTATCTGTCCTCGTCCCTTTCCCACAGTGGACAAGCTTATCTGTCCTCAGGACTCGTCCCTTTCCCACAGTGGACAAGCTTATCTGTCCTCGTCCCTTTCCCACACTGGACAAGCTTATCTGTCCTCAGGACTCGTCCCTTTCCCACAGTGGACAAGCTTATCTGTCCTCGTCCCTTTCCCACACTGGACAAGCTTATCTGTCCTCAGGACTCGTCCCTTTCCCACAGTGGACAAGCTTATCTGTCCTCAGGACTCGTCCCTTTCCCACACTGGACAAGCTTATCTGTCCTCAGGACTCGTCCCTTTCCCACAGTGGACAAGCTTATCTGTCCTCGTCCCTTTCCCACAGTGGACAAGCTTATCTGTCCTCGTCCCTTTCCCACAGTGGACAAGCTTATCTGTCCTCGTCCCTTTCCCACACTGGACAAGCTTATCTGTCCTCGTCCCTTTCCCACACTGGACAAGCTTATCTGTCCTCAGGACTCGTCCCTTTCCCACAGTGGACAAGCTTATCTGTCCTCGTCCCTTTCCCACACTGGACAAGCTTATCTGTCCTCATTATTTGTCCCACGCTGATGTGAAGTGCGGACAAGGTCAAAGGAAATTAGGTCAATCTTGGTGAAGACGGGTATTTCACTTTGCAATGACTTTTCCTTCGAGTTTCTCATTCCTACCTCAAATGCAATTTCATGGGGAGAAAACTTAACAACCCCACCCCCACCCCTCACCTCCCCGCTCCTCCCTCGTCTTTGCTGCGCTTTTTGTACATTTCCAAAGGAACGAGACATCAGTGTGATTGCTCAGTGTCGGGGTAGGATCAAAACCGAGCAAAACCCAGAACGACATTGATCCGTGACGTAATGAATATGCATGCTGTGGATAAGGTATCAAAACTTGACCTTGTTTATCGATTTCTCCTCTCCCACAGAGAGAGAGAGTGGGTGGGTGGGTGGGTGGTGGGTGGGTGGGTGGGACGGTGGGTGGGACGGGGGGAGGGGGGGGGGAGAGGGCGGTGGGGTGGGGTGGGGGGCAGAGAGGGAAGAAGGGGGCCAAGGACAGGAGAGGAAGGTGGGGGTGTAGGCGGCACCGCCAATCCTCCCTAAGCTACTACAAGGGAGGAAACCGACCTGCAACCGGCATGGGCAACGTTGCTGTCCCTGGGGGAAAAGTAGCGTCTGATGTGAGTATTTCGGTGACGTCACTTCCTGTTTATCCGGTCACTCGAGCATCATTGCACGTGGCGAATGGTGGTGTTATATCAAGTTTCTTCCTTTCCCCTGTACTCAGTCTTTCCCCTGTCCCCAGTATTTCGCCTGTCCCCAGTATTTCCCCTGTCCCCAGTCTTTCCCCTGTCCCCAGTCTTTCCCCTGTCCCCAGTCTTTCCCCTGTACCCAGTCTTTCCCCTGTACCCAGTCTTTCCCCTGTACCCAGTCTTTCCCCTGTACCCAGTCTTTCCGTTGTCTCCAGTCTTTCCCCTGTACCCAGTCTTTCCCCTGTACCCAGTCTTTCCCCTGTACCCAGTCTTTCCCCTGTCCCCAGTCTTTCCCCTGTACCCAGTCTTTCCGTTGTCTCCAGTCTTTCCCCTGTACCCAGTCTTTCCGTTGTCTCCAGTCTTTCCCCTGTACCCAGCCTTTCCCCTGTACCCAGTCTTTCCCCTGTACCCAGTCTTTCCCCTGTACCCAGTCTTTCCCCTGTACCCAGTCTTTCCCCTGTACCCAGTCTTTCCCCTGTACCCAGTCTTTCCCCTGTACCCAGTCTTTCCCCTGTACCCAGTCTTTCCCCTGTACCCAGTCTTTCCCCTGTACCCAGTCTTTCCCCTGTACCCAGTCTTTCCCCTGTACCCAGTCTTTCCCCTGTCCCCAGTCTTTCCCCTGTACACAGTCTTTCCCCTGTACCCAGTCTTTCCCCTGTACCCAGTCTTTCCCCTGTACCCAGTCTTTCCCCTGTACCCAGTCTTTCCCCTGTACCCAGTCTTTCCCCTTTACCCAGTCTTTCCCTTGTACCCAGTCTTTCCCCTGTACCCAGTCTTTCCCCTGTACCCAGTCTTTCCCCTGTACACAGTCTTTCCCCTGTACCCAGTCTTTCCCCTGTCCCCAGTCTTTCCCCTGTACCCAGTCTTTCCCCTGTACCCAGTCTTTCCCCTGTACCCAGTCTTTCCCCTGTACCCAGTCTTTCCCCTGTACCCAGTCTTTCCCCTGTACCCAGTATTTCCCTTATCTCCAGTCTTTCCCCTGTACCCAGTCTTTCCCCTGTACCCAGTCTTTCCACTGTACCCAGTCTTTCCCCTGTACCCAGTCTTTCCCCTGTACCCAGTCTTTCCCCTGTACCCAGTCTTTCCCCTGTACCCAGTCTTTCCCCTGTACCCAGTCTTTCCCCTGTACCCAGTCTTTCCCCTGTCCCCAGTCTTTCCCCTGTACACAGTCTTTCCCCTGTACCCAGTCTTTCCCCTGTACCCAGTCTTTCCCCTGTACCCAGTCTTTCCCCTGTACCCAGTCTTTCCGTTGTCTCCAGTCTTTCCCCTGTACCCAGTCTTTCCCCTGTACCCAGTCTTTCCCCTGTCCCCAGTCTTTCCCCTGTACCCAGTCTTTCCCCTGTACCCAGTCTTTCCCCTGTACCCAGTCTTTCCCCTGTACCCAGTCTTTCCGTTGTCTCCAGTCTTTTCCCTGTACCCAGTCTTTCCCCTGTACCCAGTCTTTCCCCTGTACCCAGTCTTTCCCCTGTACCCAGTCTTTCCCCTGTACACAGTCTTTCCCCTGTACCCAGTCTTTCCCCTGTACCCAGTCTTTCCCCTGTACCCAGTCTTTCCCCTGTACCCAGTCTTTCCCCTGTACACAGTCTTTCCCCTGTACCCAGTCTTTCCCCTGTACCCAGTCTTTCCCCTGTACCCAGTCTTTCCCCTGTCCCCAGTCTTTCCCCTGTACACAGTCTTTCCCCTGTACCCAGTCTTTCCCCTGTCCCCAGTCTTTCCCCTGTACCCAGTCTTTCCCCTGTACCCAGTCTTTCCCCTGTACCCAGTCTTTCCGTTGTCTCCAGTCTTTCCCCTGTACCCAGTCTTTCCCCTGTACCCAGTCTTTCCGTTGTCTCCAGTCTTTTCCCTGTACCCAGCCTTTCCCCTGTACCCAGTCTTTCCCCTGTACCCAGTCGTTCCCCTGTACCCAGTCTTTCCCCTGTACCCAGTCTTTCCCCTGTACCCAGCCTTTCCCCTTTACCCAGTCTTTCCCCTGTACCCAGTCTTTCCCCTGTACCCAGTATTTCCCCTGTCCCCAGCCTTTCCCCTTTACCCAGTCTTTCCCCTGTACCCAGTCTTTCCCCTGTACCCAGTCTTTCCCCTGTACCCAGTCTTTCCCCTGTACCCAGTCTTTCCCCTGTCCCCAGTCTTTCCCCTGTACCCAGTCTTTCCCCTGTACCCAGTCTTTCCCCTGTACCCAGTCTTTCCCCTGTACCCAGTCTTTCCGTTGTCTCCAGTCTTTTCCCTGTACCCAGTCTTTCCCCTGTACCCAGTCTTTCCCCTGTACCCAGTCTTTCCGTTGTCTCCAGTCTTTCCCCTGTACCCAGTCTTTCCCCTGTACCCAGTCTTTCCCCTGTACCCAGTCTTTCCGTTGTCTCCAGCCTTTCCCCTGTACCCAGTTTTTCCCCTGTACCCAGTCTTTCCCCTGAACCCAGTCTTTCCCCTGTACCCAGTCTTTCCCCTGTACCCAGTCTTTCCCCTGTACCCAGTCTTTCCCCTGTCCCCAGTCTTTCCCCTGTACCCAGTCTTTCCCCTGTACCCAGTCTTTCCGTTGTCTCCAGTCTTTCCCCTGTACCCAGTCTTTCCCCTGTACCCAGTCTTTTCCCTGTACCCAGTCTTTCCCCTGTACCCAGTCTTTCCCCTGTACCCAGTCTTTCCCTTGTACCCAGTCTTTCCCCTGTACCCAGTCTTTCCCCTGTACCCAGTCTTTCCCCTGTCCCCAGTCTTTCCCCTGTACCCAGTCTTTCCCCTGTACCCAGTCTTTCCTCTGTACCCAGTCTTTCCCCTGTACCCAGTCTTTCCCCTGTACCCAGTCTTTCCCCTGTACCCAGTCTTTCCGTTGTCTCCAGTCTTTCCCCTGTACCCAGTCTTTCCCATGTACCCAGTCTTTCCCCTGTACCCAGTCTTTCCGTTGTCTCCAGTCTTTCCCCTGTACCCATTCTGTCCCCTGTACCCAGTCTTTTCCCTGTACCCAGTCTTTCCCCTGTACCCAGTCTTTCCCCTGTTCTCATTCTGTCCCCTGTACCCAGTCTTTCCCCTGAACCCAGTCTTTACCCTGTACTCAGTCTTTCCCCTGTACCCAGTCTTTCCCTTGTACCCAGTCTTTCCCCTGTACCCAGTCTTTCCCCTGTACCCAGTCTTTCCCCTGAACCCAGTCTTTCCGTTGTCTCCAGTCTTTCCCCTGTACCCAGTCTTTCCGTTGTCTCCAGTCTTTCCCCTGTACCCAGTCTTTCCCCTGTACCCAGTCTTTCCCCTGTACCCAGTCTTTCCGTTGTCTCCAGTCTTTCCCCTGTACCCAGTCTTTCCCCTGTACCCAGTCTTTCCCCTGTACCCAGTCTTTCCCCTGTACCCAGTCTTTCCGTTGTCTCCAGTCTTTCCCCTGTACCCAGTCTTTCCCCTGTACCCAGGCTTTCCCCTGTACCCAATCTTTCCCCTGTCCCCAGTCTTTCCCCTGTACCCAGTCTTTCCCCTGTACCCAGTCTTTCCCCTGTACCCAGTCTTTCCCCTGTACCCAGTCTTTCCCCTGTACCCAGTCTTTCCCCTGTACCCAGTCTTTCCCCTGTACCCAGTCATTCCCCTGTACCCAGTATTTCCCCTGTACCCAGTCTTTCCCTTGTCCCCAGTATTTTTCTTTGTACCCAGTCTCTCTCAGCCAATCCTGGGACACTTTCCATAGCGTCTTGTTTCTCCAACCCCGAAGGAGAGGTGATGTTAAAAACCCGTGCCGTCGCTTCGCTCCAATGAATATTCATGGAGCCAATCGCCTCGCGGGGTGCGGGCTTGCCTCCCGGCAAGGCGCGGCCAGGAAAAAGTTTTCTCTCCAAACTGTCTGGTCGCGGCACGCGCGATCCTGGGAGGCGTTTTTCCATCTCCCCGCGCAGTGGGGGAGGGGAGGGGTGGGGGGTAGGGGGAGAGGGAAGGGGGGGGGGGGGGAGAGGCGGAATGGCGGTGCGCAGGCTCTGGCGGCCGGGGCGGGGCGGGCAGTCCATGAAGTCCCATTGGCCTCGAGGTCTTCATGGTTTCCGCGGCAGACGGGTCGCGGGACTTGGTGGGATGAAGTCGGACTTGCTCTCCCCCAACGCTGTCTTCTCCTCTCGTCCTGTCTACATTTTTCTGTTCTTTTTCTGCTTTTTCAGTCTGAGTGCCTTCCACCCGACATGTGTCCTGATCTCCGCAGTCTCGGTGTTGTTATAGTGAGACTCCGCCTTGCGTGGTCCGGGTCGAGATGATTATTTTTTCACTGGACTCCTTCCCACTCCTCCACCTCATTTTTGGCTCTTCTTCCCTCGTGGTTTAAAAAAAATCTTATTATGTGCTCATGCTTCTCCTTTCGTTCTTTCTTTTTGCTCAGTGTCAAGTCTGACTAGGTAAATGGCATCTGCACACTTCAAGATTTGACTAAATTAAATGTTTTGAACCTTACAGGATATTCAAACCTTCAATTTTAAAGGCGCCTTGATTTTTCCTGTCGTCATCTCTGCACTAAACCTACGGTCATCTGATGCTCCTATGAAAGTCAGTCTGTCAAAATTATCTTTGAACTAGTCATTCCACTCATGTACTGTGAGGCAGGACAGTGCTGTGTGGTGGCTGTGAGGCAGGACAGTGCTGTGTGGTGGCTGTGAGGCAGGACAGTGCTGTGTGCTGGGGGCGAGGCAGGACAGTGCTGTGGGGTGGCTGTGAGGCAGGACAGTGCTGTGTGGTGGCTGTGAGGCAGGACAGTGCTGTGTGCTGGGGGCGAGGCAGGACAGTGCTGTGTGGTGGCTGTGAGGCAGGACAGTGCTGTGTGGTGGCTGTGAGGCAGGACAGTGCTGTGTGGTGGCTGTGAGGCAGGGCGGTGCTGTGTGGTGGCTGTGAGGCAGGACAGTGCTGTGTGGTGGCTGTGAGGCAGGACAGTGCTGTGTGGTGGCTGTGAGGCAGGACAGTGCTGTGTGGTGGCTGTGAGGCAGGACAGTGCTGTGTGCTGGGGGCGAGGCAGGACAGTGCTGTGTGGTGGCTGTGAGGCAGGACAGTGCTGTGTGGTGGCTGTGAGGCAGGACAGTGCTGTGTGGTGGCTGTGAGGCAGGGCGGTGCTGTGTGGTGTCTGTAAGGCAGGACCGTGCTGTGTGGTGGCTGTGAGGCAGGACAGTGCTGTGTGTTGGTTGTGAGGCAGGACAGTGCTGTGTGTTGGCTGTGAGGCAGGACAGTGCTGTGTGTTGGTTGTGAGGCAGGACAGTGCTGTGTGGTGGCTGTGAGGCAGGACAGTGCTGTGTGTTGGCTGTGAGGCAGGACAGTGCTGTGTGTTGGTTGTGAGGCAGGACAGTGCTGTGTGTTGGTTGTGAGGCAGGACAGTGCTGTGTGGTGGCTGTGAGGCAGGACAGTGCTGTGTGTTGGTTGTGAGGCAGGACAGTGCTGTGTGGTGGCTGTGAGGCAGGACAGTGCTGTGTGTTGGTTGTGAGGCAGGACAGTGCTGTGTGGTGGCTGTGAGGCAGGACAGTGCTGTGTGTTGGTTGTGAGGCAGGACAGTGCTGTGTGTTGGCTGTGAGGCAGGACAGTGCTGTGTGGTGGCTGTGAGGCAGGACAGTGCTGTGTGGTGGCTGTGAGGCAGGACAGTGCTGTGTGGTGGCTGTGAGGCAGGACAGTGCTGTGTGGTGGCTGTGAGGCAGGACAGTGCTGTGTGGTGGCTGTGAGGCAGGACAGTGCTGTGTGGTGGCTGTGAGGCAGGACAGTGCTGTGTGGTGGCTGTGAGGCAGGACAGTGCTGTGTGGTGGCTGTGAGGCAGGACAGTGCTGCGTGGTGGCTGTGAGGCAGGACAGTGCTGTGTGGTGACTGTGAGGCAGGACAGTGCTGTGTGGTGGCTGAGGCAGGACAGTGCTGTGTGATGGGGGCGATGCAGGACAGTGCTGTGTGGTGGCTGTGAGGCAGGACAGTGCTGTGTGGTGGCTGTGAGGCAGGACAGTGCTGTGTGGTGGCTGTGAGGCAGGACAGTGCTGTGTGATGGGGGCGATGCAGGACAGTGCTGTGTGTTGGTTGTGAGGCAGGACAGTGCTGTGTGGTGGCTGTGAGGCAGGACAGTGCTGTGTGGTGGTTGTGAGGCAGGACAGTGCTGCGTGCTGGGGGCGAGGCAGGACAGTGCTGCGTGTTGGCTGTGAGGCAGGACAGTGCTGTGTGTTGGCTGTGAGGCAGGACAGTGCTGTGTGGTGGCTGTGAGGCAGGACAGTGCTGTGTGGTGACTGTGAGGCAGGACAGTGCTGTGTGGTGGCTGTGAGGCAGGACGGTGGGTAGAGAGGAGAGAGAGACATGGAGGTCCTCATTGAATTTACCGCAATCTTATTGGCTGTCTTTGCTTAGCGCATGCGCTGTGTGTTTCAGGCTAGACTCGCGCCAAGCAATTCAGTTACGACAAGGAGAATACGATTTTCCGGCTTGCCCGGGACTCAAGGTGATCTGGAGTGGCAGGGTGGGGCAAAAATGGAGCCACTCAGGACTTCCGGTGTGCGTAGTCAGTCAGGGGGCGTCTGCTTGGCCTTGTCACGTGATTTCATCTCTTGACAAACGCAGCACGCTCCTTTTGGCGTCATTATCGTCGTCGTCGTCATCGCCATCACCATGTCAGAGTGTCTGTCCGTACGTCTGTCTGTTTGTGCGTCCACCACCGTATGTGTACGTCCTTTTTTGTGTCTGCGAGTCTGTGTGTCTGTCTGTGTTTCTTTGTGTGTATGTGTGTGTGTGTGTGTGTGTCTGTATGTCTGTCTGTGTTTCTTTGTGTGTATGTGTGTGTGTTTGTTTTTTTGCGCATACCCAAACAAACAAGCACGCACACACAGAGACACGCAGGCGCGCACGCACACACATACACGCACGCACGCACGCATGCACGCACGCACGCACGCACGTATGCACACATGCACACACACACACACACAGACGCACTCACGCAAGCATGCACATACACACGACGCACGCACGCACGCATGCACACATGCACACACATACACACACACACACACACAGACGCACTCACGCAAGCATGCACATACACACGACGCACGCACGCACACACATGCGCGCGCTCGACTGATATGAGATACCATTCTATAGTCTCTTGCTCCTATTAAATGATTTTTGTTCTTTCTTTCATCTCTACCTTGAAATTAAGAAAAAGGAAAATGTCAAGAAATCATGACCAAGAAAGATTGCACTTTTATTCATCGATTGCGGGAGAAGTGAGTTTGTTGCCATGGAGATTATGGTTTGCCTGGCAGTGTTCAAGCGCTGAGAATTGGATTTCTTTGTTATTAATTCCATTCCTAGCGGGAGTTGCCACCTTCGCTGTCGGCGGAAAATGGACCTCGGTGCGGTAGGCCTGGCGTTGGTGTTGTGAGATGATGAGTTCCCAGGGGCAACTGACGCTCTTCATTGCTGCCAACCCAGAGCTCCTTGCACAGCCAGAGCTGCTTGCACAGCCAGAGCTGCTTGCACAGCCAGAGCTGCTTGCACACCCAGAGCTCCTTGCACAGCCAGAGCTCCTTGCACAGCCAGAGCTCCTTGCACAGCCAGAGCTGCTTGCACACCTTGCACAGCCAGAGCTTCTTGCACACCCAGAGCTCCTTGCACACATGGCACACCCAGAGCTCCTTGCACACCCAGAGCTCCTTGCACACCCAGAGCTCCTTGCACACCCAGAGCTCCTTGCACACCCAGAGCTCCTTGCACACCCAGAGCTCCTTGCACACCCAGAGCTCCTTGCACACCCAGAGCTCCTTGCACACCCAGAGCTCCTTGCACACCCAGAGCTCCTTGCACACCTTGCACACCCAGAGCTCCTTGCACACCCAGAGCTCCTTGCACACCCAGAGCTCCTTGCACACCCAGAGCTCCTTGCACACCCAGAGCTCCTTGCACAGCCAGAGCTTCTTGAACAGCCAGAACTCCTTGCACACCCAGAGCTCCTTGCACACCTTGCACACCCAGAACTCCTTGCACACCCAGAGCTCCTTGCACAGCCAGAGCTGCTTGCACACCCAGAGCTCCTTGCACAGCCAGAGCTCCTTGCACAGCCAGAGCTGCTTGCACACCCAGAGCTCCTTGCACAGCCAGAGCTCCTTGCACACCCAGAGCTCCTTGCACACCCAGAGCTCCTTGCACACCCAGAGCTCCTTGCACAGCCAGAGCTCCTTGCACAGCCAGAGCTCCTTGCACACCCAGAGCTCCTTGCACAGCCAGAGATCCTCCTCGCACACCCAGAGCTCCTCGCACACCCAGAGCTCCTTGCACAGCCAGAGCTCCTTGCACACCCAGAGCTCCTTGCACACCCAGAGCTCCTTGCACACCTTGCACACCCAGAGCTCCTTGCACAGCCAGAGCTCCTTGCACAGCCAGAGCTCCTTGCACACCCAGAGCTCCTTGCACACCCAGAGCTCCTTGCACACCTTGCACACCCAGAGCTCCTTGCACAGCCAGAGCTCCTTGCACACACAGAGCTCCTTGCAGAGCCAGAGCTCCTTGCACAGCCAGAGCTCCTTGCACACCCAGAGCTCCTTGCACAGCCAGAGCTCCTTGCACACCCAGAGCTCCTTGCACAGCCAGAGCTCCTTGCACACCCAGAGCTCCTTGCACACCCAGAGCTCCTTGCACACCTTGCACAGCCAGAGCTCCTTGCACACCCAGAGCTCCTTGCACACCCAGAGCTCCTTGCACAGCCAGAGCTCCTTGCACAGCCAGAGCTCCTTGCACACCCAGAGCTCCTTGCACAGCCAGAGCTCCTTGCACACCCAGAGCTCCTTGCACAGCCAGAGCTCCTTGCACACCCAGAGCTCCTTGCACAGCCAGAGCTCCTTGCACAGCCAGAGCTCCTTGCACAGCCAGAGCTCCTTGCACAGCCAGAGCTCCTTGCACACCCAGAGCTCCTTGCACACCCAGAGCTCCTTGCACAAACATAGCTCCTTGCAGAGCCAGAGCTCCTTGCACACCCAGAGCTCCTTGCACACCCAGAGCTCCTTGCAGAGCCAGAGCTCCTTGCACACCCAGAGCTCCTTGCACACCTCGCACACCCAGAGCTCCTTGCACAGCCAGAGCTCCTTGCACACCAAGAGCTCCTTGCACACCTTGCACACCCAGAGCTCCTTGCACACCCAGAGTTCCTTGCACAGCCAGAGCTCCTTGCACACCCAGAGCTCCTTGCAGAGCCAGAGCTCCTTGCACACCCAGAGCTCCTTGCACACACATAGCTCCTTGCACACCTTGCACAGCCAGAGCTCCTTGCACACCTTGCACAGCCAGAGCTGCTTGCACACCTTGCACAGCCAGAGCTCCTTGCACACCCAGAGCTCCTTGCACAGCCAGAGCTCCTTGCACACCCAGAGCTCCTTGCACAGCCAGAGCTTCTTGCACACCCAGAGCTCCTTGCACAGCCAGAGCTCCTTGCACACAAATAGCTCCTTGCACAGCCGGAGCTCCTTGCACACCCAGAGCTCCTTGCACACCCAGAGCTCCTTGCACACCTTGCACAGCCAGAGCTCCTTGCACACCCAGAGCTCCATGCACACCTTGCACACCCAGAGCTCCTTGCACACCCAGAGCTCCTTGCACACCCAGAGCTCCTTGTACACCCAGAGCTCCTTGCACATCCAGAGCTGCTTGCACACCTTGCACACCCAGAGCTACTTGCACACCCAGAGCTCCTTGCACACCTTGCACACCCAGAGCTCCTTGCACACCTTGCACAGCCAGAGCTCCTTGCACACCCAGAGCTCCTTGCACACCCAGAGCTCCTTGCACAGCCAGAGCTCCTTGCACACCCAGAGCTCCTTGCACACCCAGAGCTCCTTGCACACCCAGAGCTCCTTGCACACCCAGAGCTCCTTGCACACCCAGAGCTCCTTGCACACCCAGAACTCCTTGCACACCCAGAGCTCCTTGCACACCCAGAGCTCCTTGCACACCTTGCACAGCCAGAGCTCCTTGCACACCCAGAGCTCCTTGCACACCCAGAGCTCCTTGCACACCTTGCACACCCAGAGCTCCTTGCACAGCCAGAGCTCCTTGCACACACATAGCTCCTTGCACAGCCAGAGCTCCTTTCACACCCAGAACTTCTTGCACACCCAGAGCTGCTTGCACACCTTGCACACCCAGAGCTGCTTGCACACCTTGCACACCCAGAGCTGCTTGCACACCTTGCACACTGCGGGCTGCCGGAGTGGCACCTCTCCTACAGAGCTTCCAGTGCAATACCGTGCAGTTGTTGGGAAGAAAATTGGTGTCCGTGTCCCTCGTACAGACATATTTCTTCCAGCTGTCGTGTGGCAGAGACAGGTTCCAATGACAAATGTTTGAATAGTGGCAGCGTGACTCATGTTAAGAGTGGTGACAGCGTGATTAATGTCGGATTGGTGACGTGACTCATGTCGGATTGGTGACGTAACTCATGACGGATTGGTGACGTGACTCATGTCGGAATGGTGACGTGACTCATGTCGGAATGGTGACGTGACTCATGTCGGATTGGTGACGTGAGTCGTGTCGGTTTGGGGACGTGACTCATGTAGGAATGGTGACGTGACTCATGTCGGAATGGTGACGTGACGAATATCGGATTGGTGACGTGACTCATGTCGGCTTGATGACGTGACTCATGTCGGAATGGTGACGTGACTCATGTCGTAATGGTGACGTGACTCATGTCGGAATGGTGACGTGACTCATGTCGGAATGGTGACGTGACTCATGTCGGAATGGTGACGTGACGAATGTCGGATTGGTGACGTGACTCATGTCAGATTGGTGACGTGACTCATGTCGGAATGGTGACGTGACTCATGTCGGAATGGTGTCGTAACTCATGTCGGAATGGTGACGTGACGAATGTCGGATTGGTGTCGTGACGACGGTCGAATTGGTGACGTGACGAATGTCGGATTGGTGACGTAACGAATGTCGGATTGGTGACGTGACGAGTGTCGGAATGGTAACGTGACTCATGTAGGAATGGTGACGTGACTCATGTCGGATTGGTGACGTGACTCATGTCGGATTGGTGACGTGACTCATGTCGGAATGGTGACGTGACGAATGTCGGATTGGTGTCGTGACGAATGTCGAATTGGTGACGTGACGAATGTCGGATTGGTGACGTGACGAATGTCGGATTGGTGACGTGACGAATGTCGGATTGGTGACGTGACGAATATCGGATTGGTGACGTGACGAATGTCGGATTGAAGACGTGACGAATGTCGGATTGGTGGCGTAACGAATGTCGGATTGGTGACGTAACGAATGTCGGATTGGTGACGTGACGAGTGTCGGAATGGTAACGTGACTCATGTAGGAATGGTGACATGACTCATGTCGGATTGGTGACGTGACTCATGTCGGATTGGTGACGTGACTCATGTCGGAATGGTGACGTGACTCATGTCGGATTAATGTCGTGACGAGTGTCGAATTGGTGACGTGACGAATGTCGGATTGGTGACGTGACGAATGTCGGATTGGTGTCGTGACGAATGTCGGATTGGTGTCGTGACGAATGTCGGATTGGTGACGTGACGAATGTCGGATTGGTGACGTGACGAATGTCGGATTGGTGACGTGACGAATGTCGGATTGGTGACGTGACGAATGTCGGATTGGTGACGTGACGAATGTCGGATTGGTGACGTGACGAATGTCGGATTGGTGACGTGACGAATGTCGGATTGGTGACGTGACGAATGTCGGATTGGTGGCGTAACGAATGTCGGATTGGTGACGTGACGAATGTCGGATTGGTGACGACCTGGCAATTATTTGATTGGTGACATGCGACACGACTGTAGAATGTCTGATTGGTGACAGCAAGACGAAGGTGCTCGAGGTGTGGTGTCTGCAAATGGCAGACAGACAAAATGGTGGCAGGGATATAAAATGGTGGCAGGAAGGCAAAATGGTGGCAGGCAGACAAAATAGTGGTAGGCAGACAAAATGGTGGCAGGCAGACAAAATGGTGGCAGGCAGACAAAATGGTGGCAAGGAGACAAAATGGTGGCAGGCAGACAAAATGGTGGCAGGAAGACAAAATGGTGTCAAGGAGACAAAATGGTGGCAGGCAGACAAAATAGTGGCAGGCAGACAAAATGGTGGCAAGGAGACAAAATGGTGGCAGGCAGACAAAATGGTGGCAGGCAGACAAAATGGTGGCAGGCAGACAAAATAGTGGCAGGCAGACAAAATAGTGGCAGGCAGACAAAATGGTGGCAGGCAGACAAAATGGTGGCAAGGAGACAAAATAGTGGCAGGCAGACAAAATGGTGGCAGGCAGACAAAATAGTGGCAGGCAGACAAAATGGTGGCAGGCAGACAAAATGGTGGCAGGCAGACAAAATGGTGGCAGGCAGACAAAATGGTGGCAGGGAGACAAAATGGTGGCAGGCAGACAAAATAGTGGCAGGCAGACAAAATAGTGACAGGCAGACAAAATGGTGGCAGGCAGACAAAATGGTGGCAGGCAGACAAAATGGTGGCAAGGAGACAAAATGGTGGCAGGCAGACAAAATGGTGGCAGGCAGACAAAATGGTAGCAGGCAGATAAAATGGTGGCAGGAAGACAAAATGGTGGCAGGCAGACAAAATGGTGGCAGGCAGACAAAATGGTGGCAGGAAGACAAAATGGTGTCAAGGAGACAAAATGGTGGCAGGCAGATAAAATGGTGGCAGGAAGACAAAATGGTGTCAAGGAGACAAAATAGTGGCAGGCAGACAAAATGGTGGCAGGCAGACAAAATAGTGGCAGGCAGACAAAATGGTGGCAGGGATATAAAATGGTGGCAGGAAGGCAAAATGGTGGCAGGCAGACAAAATAGTGGCAGGCAGACAAAATGGTGGCAGGGAGACAAAATGGTGGCAGGCAGACTAAATAGTGGCAGGGAGACAAAATGGTGGCAGGGAGACAAAATAGTGGCAGGCAGACAAAATGGTGGCAGGGAGACAAAATGGTGGCAGGCAGACTAAATAGTGGCAGGGAGACAAAATGGTGGCAGGGAGACAAAATGGTGACCGGGAGACAAAATAATGGCAGGCAGATAAAATGGTGACCGGCAGACAAAATAGTGGCAGGCAGATAAAATGGTTGCAGGCAGATAAAATGGTGGCAGGCAGACAAAATAGTGGCAGGCAGAAAAAATGGTGGCGATGAGACAAAAAAGTGGCAGGAAGATGAAATGGCGAGGAGACAAATGTTTTATTGATGGCGTCCAAACAAATGCGTTTGTAGTGGAGGGGGAAATTGGCTTCCGCCTCCCTGCAGGGAGTTGGCGATGTGGAAACGGAATCTCTCGACAAAGGGAGATACATCCTCAGCGCTCAGGTGTCGTCCTCAATTTTATGTGTCAGTTCCGTCCAGAGCGGTCGTCAATTTCCGCCTGGCTGATGCAGCTGGGCAGCACTGGTAATGGACAGGGACGAATATGGGCTAGGAGTGGGAGGGGAGCTACAACCAGGAGTGGAACTGAGACAAGAAAGTACTCTTGTAGCCAGCAGCGGCACCGTAGTAGCGGGCAGCCTGGCACTGTAGTACCCCGGCACTGTAGCAGCCCTGCACTGTAGCAGCCTGGCACTGTAGCAGCCTGGCACTGTAGTAACGGGCAGCCCGGCACTTGTAGTGGCCTGGCACTGTAGCAGCCTGGCACTGTAGTAGCCTGGCACTGTAGTAGCCCGGCACTGTAGCAGCCCGGCACTGTAGCAGCCTGGCACTGTAGCAGCCTGGCACTGTAGCAGCCCGGCACTGTAGCAGCCTGGCACTGTAGTAGCCTGGCACTGTAGTAGCCTGGCACTGTAGCAGCCTGGCACTATAGCAGCCTGGCACTGTAGCAGCCTGGCACTGTAGCAGCCTGGCACTCTAGTAGCCTGGCACCGTAGTAGCCTGGCACCGTAGTACCCCAGCACTGTAGCAGCCTGGCACTGTAGCAGCCTGGCACTGTAGCAGCCTGGCACTGTAGCAGCCTGGCACTGTAGCAGCCTGGCACTGTAGCAGCCTGGCACTGTAGCAGCCTGGCACTGTAGCAGCCTGGCACTGTAGCAGCCTGGCACTGTAGTAGTCTGGCACCGTAGCAGCCTGGCACTGTAGCAGTCTGGCACTGTAGCAGCCTGGCACTGTAGCAGCCTGGCTCTGTAGCAGCCCGGCACTGTAGCAGCCTGGCACTGTAGCAGCCTGGCACTATAGCAGCCTGGCACTGTAGCAGCCTGGCACTGTAGTATCCCGGCACTTGTAGTGGCCTGGCACTGTAGCAGCCTGGCACCGTAGCAGCCTGGCACTGTAGCAGCCTGGCACTGTAGCAGCCTGGCACTATAGCAGCCTGGCACTGTAGTAGCCTGACACTGTAGCAGCCTGGCACTGTAGTAGCCTGGCACTGTAGTAACGGGCAGCCCGGCACTTGTAGTGGCCTGGCACTGTAGTAACCTGGCACTGTAGCAGCCTGGCGCTGTAGTAGCCTGGCACTGTAGTAACGGGCAGCCTGGCACTGTAGCAGCCTGGCACTGTAGTAGCCTGGCACTGTAGCAGCCTGGCACTGTAGCAGCCTGGCACTGTAGCAGCCTGGCACTGTAGCAGCCTGGCGCTGTAGCAGCCTGGCACTGTAGCAGCCTGGCACTGTAGTAGCCTGGCACTGTAGCAGTCTGGCACTGTAGCAGCCTGGCACTGTAGCAGCCTGGCACTGTAGCCTGCCTGGCACTGTAGTAGCCTGGCACTGTAGCAGCCTGGCACCGTAGTACCCCGGCACTTGTAGTGGCCTGGCACTGTAGCAGCCTGGCACTGTAGCAGCCTGGCGCTGTAGCAGCCTGGCACTGTAGCAGCCCGGCACTGTAGCAGCCCGGCACTGTAGCAGCCTGGCACTGTAGCAGCCTGTCACTGTAGCAGCCTGGCACTGTAGCAGCCCGGCACTGTAGCAGCCCGGCACTGTAGCAGCCTGGCACTGTAGTAGCCTGGCACTGTAGCCTGCCTGGCACTGTAACCTGCCTGCCACTGTAGTAGCCTGGCACTGTAGCAGCCTGGCACTGTAGCAGCCTGGCACTGTAGCCTGGCACTGTAGTAGCCTGGCACTGTAGCAGCCTGGCACTGTAGCAGCCTGGCACTGTAGTAGCCTGGCACTGTAGCAGCCTGGCACTGTAGTAGCCTGGCACTGTAGCCTGCCTGGCACTGTAGCCTGCCTGCCACTGTAGTAGCCTGGCACTGTAGCAGCCTGGCACTGTAGCAGCCTGGCACTGTAGCAGCCTGGCACTGTAGCCTGCCTGGCACTGTAGCAGCCCGGCACTGTAGCAGCCTGGCACTGTAGTAGCCTGGCACTGCAGCAGCCCGGCACTGTAGTAGCCTGGCACTGTAGCAGCCTGGCACTGTAGCAGCCTGGCACTGTAGCAGCCTGGCACTGTAGCAGCCTGGCACTGTAGCAGCCTGGCACTGTTGCAGCCCGGCACTGTAGCAGCCCGGCACTGTAGCAGCCTGGCACTGTAGCAGCCTGGCACTGTAGTAGCCTGGCACTGTAGTAGCCTGGCACTGTAGCAGCCTGGCACAGTAGCCTGGCACTGTAGTAGCCTGGCACTGTAGCAGCCTGGCACTGTAGTAGCCTGGCACTGTAGCAGCCTGGCACTGTAGCAGCCTGGCACTCTAGTAGCCTGGCACTGTAGCAGCCTGGCACTGTAGCAGCCTGGCACTGTAGCAGCCTGGCACTCTAGTAGCCTGGCACTGTAGCAGCCTGGCACTGTAGCAGCCTTTCACTGTAGTAGCCTGGCACTGTAGCAGCCTGGCACTGTAGCAGCCTGGCACTGTAGCAGCCTGGCACTATAGTAGCCTGGCACTGTAGCCTGCCTGCCACTGTAGTAGCCTGGCACTGTAGTAGCCTGGCACTGTAGTAGCCTGACACTGTAGCAGCCTGGCACTGTAGCAGCCTGGCACTGTAGTAGCCTGGCACTGTAGTAGCCTGGCACTATAGTAGCCTGGCACTGTAGCCTGCCTGCCACTGTAGTAGCCTGGCACTGTAGCAGCCTGGCACTGTAGCAGCCTGGCACTATAGCAGCCTGGCACTGTAGCAGCCTGGCACTATAGCAGCCTGGCACTATAGCAGCCTGGCACTGTAGCAGCATGGCACTATAGTAGCCTGGCACTGTAGCCTGCCTGGCACTGTAGCAGCCTGGCACTGTAGCAGCCTGGCACTGTAGCAGCCTGGCACTATAGCAGCCTGGCTCTGTAGCAGCCTGGCACTATAGCAGCCTGGCACTATAGCAGCCTGGCACTGTAGTAGCCTGGCACTGTAGCAGCCTGGCACTGTAGTAGCCTGGCACTGTAGTAGCCTGGCACTATAGCAGCCTGGCACTATAGCAGCCTGGCACTGTAGCAGCCTGGCACTGTAGCAGCCTGGCACTGTAGCAGCCTGGCACTGTAGCAGCCTGGCACTGTAGCAGCCTGGCACTGTAGCAGCCTGGCACTGTAGTAGCCTGGCACTGTAGCAGCCCTGCACTGTAATAGCCTGGCACTGTAGTAGCCTGGCACTCTAGCAGCCCTGCACTGTAGTAGCCTGGCACTGCAGCAGCCTGGTACTGTAGCAGCCTGGCACTGTAGCAGCCCGGCACTGTAATAGCCTGGCACTGTAGCAGCCTGGCACTGTAGCAGCCTGGTACTGTAGCAGCCTGGCCCTGTAGCAGCCTGGCACTGTAGCAGCCTGGTACTGTAGCAGCCCTGCACTGTAGTAGCCTGGCACTGTAGCAGCCTGGCACTGTAGCAGCCTGGCACTGTAGCAGCCTGGCACTGTAGCAGCCTGGCACTGTAGCAGCCCGGCACTGTAATAGCCTGGCACTGTAGCAGCCTGGCACTGTAGCAGCCTGGTACTGTAGCAGCCTGGCACTGTAGCAGCCTGGCACTGTAGCAGCCTGGCGCTGTAGCAGCCTGGCACTGTAGTAGCCTGGCACTGTAGCAGCCAGGCACTGTAGCAGCCTGGCACTGTAGCAGCCTGGCACTGTAGTAGCCTGGCACTGTAGTAGCCTGGCACTGTAGCAGCCTGGCACTGTAGCAGCCTGGCACTGTAGCAGCCTGGCACTATAGCAGCCTGGCACTGTAGCAGCCTGGCACTGTAGCAGCCTGGCACTGTAGTAGCCTGGCACTGTAGCAGCCTGGCACTGTAGCAGCCTGGCACTGTAACAGCCTGGCACTGTAGTAGCCTGGCACTGTAGCAGCCTGGCACTGTAGCAGCCTGGCACTGTAGCAGCCTGGCACTGTAGTAGCCTGGCACTGTAGCAGCCTGGCACTGTAGCAGCCTGGCACTGTAACAGCCTGGCACTGTAGCAGCCTGGCACTGTAGTAGCCTGGCACTGTAGCAGCCTGGCACTGTAGCAGCCTTTCACTGTAGTAGCCTGGCACTGTAGCAGCATGGCACTGTAGTAGCCTGGCACAGTAGCCTGCCTGGCACTGTAGCAGCCTGGCACTGTAGCAGCCTGGCACTGTAGCAGCCTGGCACTGTAGCAGCATGGCACTGTAGTAGCCTGGCACAGTAGCCTGCCTGGCAGGGCGCCATGACACCACAATGTGGGGTGGGAGGCAAACACGTGACGTGTCAGTGCGAAGTGAAGTGCCTGCAGTCCTGCCTCTTTCTCCTCCCGGCAGACAGCACTGCACTCGAGTCCCCCTTTCCACCCAGTTTGGCTGCCGACACAGGACGCGAGCGATCCTCCCGCGCGGCGGGGGAAGTCAATATGGAAATGGAGTCCGCACTTCGGGCGTCCCATTTCAAAAGGGAAACATAAATTCGCCATCCCTGATTGAGGGCTTACTTTGAAAGTCTGAGTCGCGGGCTGCAAATTGAGAAAACTTTCCTGCCAGACGTCTTGAGCGGGAATGGCGTCTGCCGCTGATCCCGTCCAGCGCCTCGTTCCGCCCACGCCTTCTGCACGCTTTCCAAAGACGCCAATTTGCTCGAGGAATTTCGGCTTCAGTTACGCCTTCAGACCCAGGGGTCATATTCACCAGCAGAGCTTGTGGCGTCGTGAAGATTTCGTGTAGGTGGCTGCTCACCACGTCCCTCTGGGGAAGGCGCGTGCTCGGACAAGCGTCGCCTTCCCCGTCCCGCCTCAGTCGTCTCCCCTTCCAGGCTTTCCACCCGCTTTGAGTCTTTTGGAAAGTTTCCCTGTAGCAGGACTTTCCACTGACTCCAGTCCTTTTGGAAAGTTTCCCTGTAGCAAGGTTTTCCACTGACTCCAGTCCTTTTGGAAAGTTTCCCTGTAGCAAGGCTTTCCACTTACTCCAGTCCTTTTGGAAAGTTTCCCTGTAGCAAGGTTTTCCACTGACTCCAGTCCTTTTGGAAAGTTTCCCTGTAGCAAGGCTTTCCACTGACTCCAGTCCTTTTGGAAAGTTTCCCTGTAGCAAGGCTTTCCACTGACTCCAGTCCTTTAGGAAAGTTTCCCTGTAGCAAGGCTTTCCACTGACTCCAGTCCTTTTGGAAAGTTTCCCTGTAGCATGGCTTTCCACTGACTCCAGTCCTTTTGGAAAGTTTCCCTGTAGCAAGGCTTTCCACTAACTTCAGTCCTTTTGACAAGTTTCTCTTTACCAGGGGTTTCCATTGACCAGTGATTTTGGAAAGTTTCCCTGTAGCAAGGCTTTCCACTTACTTCAGTCCTTTTGACAAGTTTCTCTTTACCAGGGGTTTCCACTGACCAGTGATTTTGGAAAGTTTCCCTGTACCGAATTTGCCTATCAGTTCCGCCGCAAAGTTTGCAATCGTTTCTGGCGCACACGCGCGGATTGTGGGTGGGGGTGGTGACGTGGGTGGGGTGGTAATGTGGGTGGGGTTGTGACGTGGGTGAGGTGGTGACGTGGGTGGGGTGGCGACGTGGGTAAGGATGACGGTAGCAGAGAAGTCTCATCACACCAATCTTCTAGAGAAAGGGATGAGAAGGATAACGGTAGCAGAGAAGTCTCATCACACCAATCTTCTAGAGAAAGGAATGAGGAAACCTCACGTCAACGTTCAAGGAAGAAAATGATTTTCTAGTTCAGTCTGGAAAGAAGGAGGGATGGCCTCATCGGGAGGAGTGACAGAGGATCAGCAAGTGAGAGGAGTTGCTTGGGGGTTGACAGGAAAGAGATTGGAAATCTAAAAGTAGGCAGGCGATTGGAAAGAAAAGGTCAGAGTTCAAAGGGTCACGAAAGGTCGAGTTTGCGACCGGAGGGGAGAGGAGCATTACACAGAGGTGAGGGTAAAAAGAAATTGAGTATTTAAAAAAACAGGTAAGAAAGTAAAGGAGATGCACGACAATCCTAGAGTTAGTATTTGGGCAGATGCTGTCAAGAAGGAGGGCGGCGGGGGGTGGGGGGTGGGGGGGGGGGGGGTTCAGGGCTATGGTGGACGGTGGGAGAGGAAGAAAGGCTGCGTGACACTGGCCATTCTGATCAAGGCGTCGCTCCATCGACCCAGGGTGGACAATGGCAGACGATTTACACTTTTATTGCGAGCCAGACTCGCCCCAATCCCGACAGGGAGGGAGAGGAGGGAAGGCTCTGTCAGGAGAGTTTCCTGTGGGACACCAGGACGCGGCTGGGCTTCCCCTGGCGTGGCTTGTCTTGTCTGGGGCTGGCGGCCTCGACAGTGATGGGTCTGGCAATGCATTGCGCTGCCTTTGTAGAAGTGGACCTGTGTAGAGGTGGACCTGTGTAGAGGTGGACCTGTGTAGGACCTGTGTAGATGTGGACCTGTGTAGATGTGGACCTTTGTAAAGGTGGACCTGCGTAGGACCTGTGTAGGACCTGTGTAGGACCTGTGTAGGACCTGTGTAGGACCTGTGTAGAGGTGGACCTGTGTAGGACCTGTGTAGGACCTGTGTAGAGGTGGACCTGTGTAGGACCTGTGTAGGACCTGTGTAGAGGTGGACCTGTGTAGGACCTGTGTAGGACCTGTGTAGGACCTGTGTAGGACCTGTGTAGAGGTGGACCTGTGTAGGACCTGTGTAGAGGTGGACCTGTGTAGAGGAGGACCTGTGTAGAGGTGGACCTGTGTAGAGGTGGACCTGTGTAAAGGTGGACCTGCGTAGGACCTGTGTAGGACCTGTGTAGGACCTGTGTAGGACCTGTGTAGGACCTGTGTAGAGGTGGACCTGTGTAGAGGTGGACCTGTGTAGAGGAGGACCTGTGTAGAGGTGGACCTGTGGAGAACCTGTGTAGAGGTGGACCTGTGGTGGACCTGTGTAGAGGAGGACCTGTGTAGAGGTGGACCTGTGGTGGACCTGTGTAGAGGTGGACCTGTGTAGGACCTGTGTAGAGATGGAAACTCTTGTAACAGTGGGTCACGCCCTGTATGAGTGGAAACTCCTTTAAGAACGAGTGACGCCCTGTATAAGTGGAATCTCCTGTAACCGCGGGTCACGCCCTGCATGAGTGGAAACTCCTGTAACAGTGGGTCACGCCCTGTATGAGTAGAAACTCCCGTGACAGTGGTTCACGCCCTACGTGAGTGGAACCTCCTGTGACAACGGGTCACGCCCTGCCTGAGTGGAATCTCTTGTAACCGCGGGTCACGCCCTATATGAGTGGATACTCCTGTAACAGTGGGTCACGCCCTGTATGAGTGGATACTCCTGTAACAGTGGGTCACGCCCTGTATGAGTGGAAACTCCTGTAACAGTGGGTCACGCCCTGTATGAGTGGAAACTCCTGTAACAGTGGGTCACGCCCTGTATGAGTGGAATCTATTGTAACAGCGGGTCACGCCCTACGTGAGTGGAACCTCCTATGACAACGGGTCACGCCCTGCGTGAGTGGAATCTCCTGTAGCTGTGGGTCACGTCCTGTATGAGTGGAAACTCCTGTGACAGTGGGTCACGTCCTGTATGGTTGAAAACTCATGTGACAGTGGGTCACGCCCTACGTGAGTAGAACCTCCTATGACAACGGGTCACGCCCTGCATGAGTGGAATCTCCTGTAGCTGTGGGTCACGCCCTGCATGAGTGGAAACTCCTGTAACAGTGGGTCACGCCCTGTATGAGTAGAAACTCCCGTGACAGTGGGTCACGCCCTACGTGAGTGGAACCTCCTATGACAACGGGTCACACCCAGTATGAGTGGAATCTCCTGTAGCTGTGGGTCACGTCCTGTATGAGTGGAAACTCCTGTGATAGTGGGTCACGTCCTGTATGGTTGAAAACTCATGTGACAGTGGGTCACGTCCTGTATGGTTGAAAACTCATGTGACAGTGGGTCACGCCCAGTATGAGTGGAAACTCCTGTGACAGTGGGTCACGTCCTGTATGGTTGAAAACTCACGTGACAGTGGGTCACGCCCAGTATGAGTGGAATCTCCTGTGACAGCGGGTCACGCCGTGCGTGAGCGGAACCTCCTGTGACAGTGGGTCACGTCCTGTATGAGTGGAAACTCCTGTGACAGTGGGTCACGTCCTGTATGGTTGAAAACTCATGTGACAGTGGGTCACGCTCAGTATGAGTGGAATCTCCTGTGACAGCGGGTCACGCCC
>JAWQFJ010007001.1:17500-27500 GCA_034096865.1 Theodoxus fluviatilis | reverse complement strand
CGCCCTAGGCCCCTCCTCCACTTGTAGTCCCGCCCTAGGCCCCTCCTCCACTTGTAGTCCCGCCCTAGGCCCCTCCTCCACTTGTAGTCCCGCCCTAGGCCCCTCCTCCACTTGTAGTCCCGCCCTAGGCCCCTCCTCCACTTGTAGTCCCGCCCTAGGCCCCTCCTCCACTTGTAGCTCCGCCCTAGGCCCCTCCTCCACTTGTAGCTCCGCCCTAGGCCCCTCCTCCACTTGTAGTCCCGCCCTAGGCCCCTCCTCCACTTGTAGTCCCGCCCTAGGCCCCTCCTCCACTTGTAGTCCGCCCTAGGCCCCTCCTCCACTTGTAGCTCCGCCCTAGGCCCCTCCTCCACTTGTAGCTCCGCCCTAGGCCCCTCCTCCACTTGTAGCTCCGCCCTAGGCCCCTCCTCCACTTGTAGTCCCGCCCTAGGCCCCTCCTCCACTTGTAGTCCCGCCCTAGGCCCCTCCTCCACTTGTAGCTCCGCCCTAGGCCCCTCCTCCACTTGTAGCTCCGCCCTAGGCCCCTCCTCCACTTGTAGTCCCGCCCTAGGCCCCTCCTCCACTTGTAGCTCCGCCCTAGGCCCCTCCTCCACTTGTAGCTCCGCCCTAGGCCCCTCCTCCACTTGTAGTCCCGCCCTAGGCCCCTCCTCCACTTGTAGTCCCGCCCTAGGCCCTCCTCCACTTGTAGCCCGCCCTAGGCCCCTCCTCCACTTGTAGTCCCGCCCTAGGCCCCTCCTCCACTTGTAGTCCCGCCCTAAGCCCTCCTCCACTTGTAGCTCCGCCCTAGGCCCTCCTCCACTTGTAGCTCCGCCCTAGGCCCCTCCTCCACTTGTAGTCCCGCCCTAGGCCCCTCCTCCACTTGTAGTCCCGCCCTAGGCCCCTCCTCCACTTGTAGCTCCGCCCTAGGCCCCTCCTCCACTTGTAGTCCCGCCCTAGGCCCCTCCTCCACTTGTAGTCCCGCCCTAGGCCCCTCCTCCACTTGTAGCTCCGCCCTAGGCCCGCCCTCCAACCACGTGTACCTCGTCCCGCCCTCAGGCCCCTCGACACCCACATTGTAGCCTCAGCCCCTAGGCCCCTCCTCCACTTGTAGCTCCGCCCTAGGCCCCTCCAGTACTGTCCTTGTCGAAATCCTCCTTCTCCGCAGACTCTTCTGCATTGCCTTTCTTCTACTTTTCTAATTCCCTCCGATCAAATTTCTAGAATGTCCTCCACCTCCACCCCACCCCTCTCTCTCCTTCTTGCACACACGTACACACACACACACACACAACACACACAAACACTTTGCTCTCTCTTCTCTCTACTCTCTTTCTCTCTCTCTCTCCTCTCTCACACTAACACACACAAACACATACAATTGCCAAGAGAGAGAGAGAGAGATGACGCCGAGAGAAGAGGAGAGAGAGAGAGAGAAGAGAAACAAACGACACGAACGAACGAAACGAACTTATTTTACAAGGGTAGTGAATAGGCAGTAGAGAGCGAGGAGAGAGAGAGAGAGAGGAGAGAGCAACCGAGAGAGAAGAAGAGAGAGCGGAGAAACAGACGAAGAGCAGAGAAGGGACGAGGGAGAGAGAGAGAATGCCGAGGATTAGGAGAGAGAGAAAGGAGAGACGAGGAAGAGAGAGGGAGATGAGACGTGCAGGGCTGGCTGACCTGTCCACCATAGACAAGCTGTTGGAAGAGGAGCCTAACCTGTCCCAGGCTTTGACAAGGATGGATTGTCTCCCTTGCCCACTTAGAAGGACCACTGCGCCTGTGTGCATTTGTGATCAGCCTTGGGGCCCCACCCATTGCGTTTTAGAAGGAGAGGAAATATAGTCACCTAGCGATAGCACACACAAGCTGTGGTCCAGTAGAGTCGACCATCAATGGACGTCACTGTTCACGGTCAGAACTCAGGCGCTCAGGCAGCATGGTGGCCAGACATGGAGTGGGGCGCTGGCAGTCTTCCTCGTCATCAGCCAGGTCTTGGAGAACTGGCACCTGCTCTTTACTGACTTTCACTCTGTGACCAGGCCTGACGTGGCAAGCGCTGCGGGGATTGATGTTTGTGTGGACTGTAGAGAATCTCTGGTTGGGTGCTCCCCCCTCTCCCCCTGACCCCAACTCTGCCTCTACCCCTCATCCCCCTTGCTTCCCTCTCACTACCCCCAGTCCACGATGTTTGACGTACGCAGTTTTGATCTCAGACTGCGTTCTTCGCAATGGTGTCATTCTCTCCAGCCTTCACATCTGGTCAGTATGCTGTGTAGTGTGTGTGTGTGAGGTGTGTTGTGGTGTGTGGGTAAGCGTGTTGGGTTGGTGTTGGTGTGTGTGCGAGTGTGTCGTGTGTGGAATGGGATGAGTGTCAGGTACTACATTTGGCTCGTAATGATATGCAGAAGCAAGCTTTACGTTATGTCGGGCATAGGTCATCATGCAAATCTATACATCATCATCAAATTCATCATCATCATCAGTCAATCACAATCATCATCATCATCATCATCATCAACATCCAGTTCATCGATCATCAACCACCACCACCTACCACCACCTCCTACCACCTATCAGCCAATCATCAATCATCACTCCGATCATCATCATCATACATCATCATCATCTAGCAATCATCATTCATCATCATTCATCAGCAACAACCAACGCTACACATTTATACGATGTCCGCACAACGATTATTGCCGATTCGCGTCAAATGGAAAGAGAGGTGCGTGTGGATGACAACACAGAAGTACACTATCAGTCAAGTCACAGTCAGTCAGTCGCTCAAGCAGTCAGGTCAGGACAGTCAGTCAAGGTTCAGTCGTTTATTGTGCCAGAGGCTGTATTGCTGGCAGATTGATCCCTTCGCCCATTTGTTTCGGTCTTGGAGCTAGCTGGATGGTAGGAAGGGTGGGGGACGTCCTATGCCCGGGTCCGTTGTTTGACGTTGGTCCATCCACGAGTTGTCCCTTTGCTGTCGAGACAAAGAACAGAAGCTCGACTGAGTTACGATGGACACGCGAACCCGCACTTCCTCCTCCCCCAAGGGGTGCCCTGGAGTAGCAATGTCTTTGGCAAGGGCTGTCATGCCGTGGGGTTGTGGGCCATACCATGTCACCTTCCTCCCATCCGCTTCAGTGGTCGCCCTGGAGCCACTGTCTTAGTGAAGACGGTCATGCCCGTGTTTTGGTCGTGGGCCAATACACAATGTCAGGCTTCCTCCCTCCCTCAGTGGTGCCTCTGAAAGCACTGTCTATGCAAGGCTGTCATGCCGTGTGGTGTTGGCCATACCATGTCAGCTTCCTCCGCCTGATAATTATTAGCAGAGGTTCTTGTTTGCCAGCCACTGATGTGAACTGCTGGCAGACAAAATTATTGGTATTGCGGTACCCGAAGGAGATGTTCAAGATCTTTCTGAGGCACTTCATCTCAAATACCTGAATCACTGTAGTCAGTGTCACAGCGCTGAGGAAGAGGGATGGGAGGCTGGCTTTTATCTGTTGATTTTAAGCTTGAGATTTCTGTCTCAGACTTTTCCTTCCTATGGTGAAAAGTCCGTAGTGGACATACTTGGTCATGTGGTGGTGGAGTCGTTATCTTACATTGCCTGCCTAATCATCTAACCACGTACCTACCTACCTACCTACCTACCTACCTACCTACCTACCTACCTACCTACCTACCTACCTACCTACCTACCTACCTACCTACCTACCTACCTACCAAACCTACCTACCTACCTACCTACCTACCTACCTGCTCATATGTCTTCCTACCTGCCTATCTGTCAAACTACGTAAGCGGCTCATGTCCAAGCACACCTCAGTCCTGAGCAGCCATGCAGGCTGTGTCAGGAGAAGGTGGCAGCAACGTGTGGGCCACGTTGTCTCTAGGACGAGAAAATTCCTCCATGATGCAGGCCTGAAGCCATGAGTTTGTACCTCTGTGCCTTGATGTACACCTACAGCAAGCAGCTTTGCATGCAACCTGTGCCTGTGTGAATAATTCCTTCCCATGCCTTTCTCTCTCTCTCTCTCTCTTCCTACAGGTGGCTGTGATTTTTTTCTTTCTCTCTCTGTCTCACTCTCCCTTCAGGTGACGGATTTTTTCTTTCTCTCTCTCTCTCTCTCTCTCTCTCTCTCTCTCGCTCCCTCCCGCTCTCTAGTCTAATCGTCACTCTCCTCCGTCTCTCTCTCTCTCTCTCTCTCTCTCTCTCTTTTCCTACAGGTGGCTGTGATTTTTTCTTTCTCTCTCTCTCTCTCTCTCTCTCTCTCTCTCTCTCTCTCTCTCTCTCTCTCTCTCTCTCCCCTTTCTCTCTCTCCCTTCAGGTGACTGATTTTTTTCTTTCTCTCTCTCTTTCTCTCTCTATCTCGTGTTCTCTCTCTCTCACTCTCTCTCTCTCTCTCTCACTCTCTTCATCTAGTGGCTGTGTGAAAATTTCTTTTCCATGCCTCACTCTCTCTCTTTCCCTCCCTACAGGTGGCTGTGGCGGTGATGAAGGCGCGAGGAGAGGGGGGGCGGTGAAGGCCAGGGCTGGAGGACAGAGGGGGAAGGGGGAGGGGAGGGCGGGTCCATGACAGGGAGGGGGGAGGGGGAGGACGTCCCAGCACGCCACCATGCCCGTCACCCTACCACTGGCGTCCGCCTCCTATGTCGACCCAGGTCAGTCACCATCCTCATCGCCCTCGTCTTTGTCGTCATTGTCGTTCTTGTCAACACTGTCGTCGTCGTCACTGTCGTCCTTTTCCTCGTTGTGCTCGTCTTCGTCTGCGTCGGCCATTATCGTCATTGTCGTCACTGTCGTCATTGTCATTTTCATCCTCTCGCCCTTGTCATCCTAATCATTGTTCTCGTCTTCGTCATTGTCTTCATTGTCGACCTTGTCGTCACTAATGTAATTCTCGTCATTGTTGTCCTTACCCTCGTCGTCCTCGTCTTCGTCGTTGTCGTACTTGTGATCCTTATCATCGTCGTCCGTGTCATCCTCGGTATTGTCGTTGTTTTCATTGTTGTCCGTGTGGGGGGATGTGGGTGGGGTGGCGATGAGGAACGCGAGCATGCGCACAAACTGACCTCAGCTGCCTGGGAGACGGCGAAGTTGGCGATGGGGGAGGACTTGGGGTTGCCCTTGTCATCCTCGTCGTTGTCCTCGTCTTCATCATTGTCGGCATCGTCTTTCTGATCCTCGTCGTCCTACTCATCCTTGTTGTCCTCATCTTCATCATTGTCGTCATTGTCATCCTTATCCTCGTTGTCTTACTCATCCTCGTCGTCTTCGTCATTGTCGTCATTTTTTCCCCTTATTCTCGTCGCCCTTGTCATCTTTGTCGTTGTCCTTATCTTCGTCATTGTCGTCATTGTCATTCGTATCATCGTCGTCCTACTCATCCTCGTCGATTTCGTCGTCTTCGTCATTGTCGTCAGTATTGACATTGTCGTCATTGTTGGCCTGTCCCCGTCATCCTTGTCATCCTCGTCGTTGTCTTCGTCAGTGTCATCATTGTTCTTATTGCTGTTATTGTCGTCATTGCAGTGTCTGTGTTGTTGTGGCTTTCTGAGATATTGTGTAGCAGCTACAGCCCTCGGCTTTACCCAACGCGCCATCCCAGCAGCTGTAGTGATGTGTAGAGATTGAACATGCTGCCTTGGTTTTCCTAGAGACTGTCCCTGCTACTAGACTGTTGCTATACTGTTGCCACCGACGCCAACATTGTTGCTACAGACGCCATCATTGTTGCTACAGACGCCATCACTGTTGCTACTGACGCCATTACTGTTGCCACCGACGCCATCATTGTTGCTACTGACGCCATCATTGTTGATACAGACGCCATCACTGTTGTTACTGACACCATTACTGTTGCTACAGACGCCATCATCGTTGATACAGACGCCATCACTGTTGCTACAGAGGCCATCGTTGTTGCTATGGTGTTAATACAGATGCCACCACTGTTGCTATGGTGTTGCTACAGACACCATCACTGTTGCTATGGTATTACTACAGACGCTCAGAAGCTGCTGTTTGCGCTGCCTGCCTTGGAGGGACGCCTGCTCCACTGCGAGCCGGACATCGCTTTCCTGCGCCGCTTCCTCAGGTCACGTGATCTTCACCGTCTCCTCAAGGTCAGTGAGCGGTTGACCTTTGACCTTCATGATTGAAAGCGACACTGTTGTTTTCTGTTCATATGTGTCTTTAAGCGTGTGTGTGTGTGTGTGTGTGTGTGTGTGTGTGTGTGTGTGTGTGTGTGTGTGTGTGTTTGCGCGCGTGCGCATGTGTGTGTGTGTCTGTGTGTGTGTGTGTGTGTGTGTGTGTGTGTGTGCATGCATGCAAGAATGGCCTACAAATGGTCTCCATTACCACAGCGCACAGAAGGCCAGCACACAGAGGCAGCACACAGAGGCAGCACACAGAGGCAGCACACAAAGGCAGCACACAAAGGCAGCACACAGAGGCAGCACACAAAGGCAGCACACAGAGGCAGCACACAGAGGCAGCACACAGAGGCAGCACACAGAGGCAGCACACCGAGACAGCACACCGAGGCAGCACACCGAGGCAGCACACAGAGGCAGCACACAGAGGCAGCACACAGAGGCAGCACACAGAGGCAGCACACAGAGGCAGCACACCGAGGCAGCACACAGAGGCAGCACACAGAAGCAGCACACAGAGACAGCACACCGAGACAGCACACAGAGGCAGCACACAGAGGCAGCACACAGAGGCAGCACACCGAGGCAGCACACAGAGGCAGCACACAGAGGCAGCACACAGAGGCAGCACACAGAGGCAGCACACAGAGGCAGCACACCGAGGCAGCACACAGAGGCAGCACACGAAGGCAGCACAAAGAGGCAGCACACAGAAGCAGCACTCAGAGACAGCACACCGAGACAGCACACAGAGGCAGCACACAGAGGCAGCACACAGAGGCAGCACACAGAGGCAGCACACAGAGGCAGCACACACAGGCAGCACACACAGGCAGCACACAAAGGCAGCACACAAAGGCAGCACACAAAGGCAGCACGCAAATGCAGTACACAGAGGCAGCACACAGAGGCAGCACCCAGAGGCAGCACACAGAGGCAACACACAGAGGCAGCACACAGAGGCAGCACACAAAGGCAGCACACAAAGTCAGTACACAAAGGCAGCACACAAAGGCAGCACACAGAGGCAGCACATGACGGCAGCACACAGAGGCAGCACATGACGGTATCACACAAAGGCAGCACACAGAGGCAGCACTCAGAGGCAGCACACAGAGGCAGCACACAGAGGCAGCACACAGAGGCAGAACACAGGCAGAACACAGAGGCAGCACACAGAGGCAGCACACAGAGGCAGCACACAGAGGCAGCACACAGAGGCAGCACACAGAGGCAGCACACAGAGGCAGCACACAGAGGCAGCACACAGAGGCAGCACATGACGGCAGCACAGGAGCGGAGTGCCCGTAGCTGGAATTATGGAAGGCCATCTTCGTGCCACAGCTCCAGACTGCAAGTCCTTGCTTTCCTTGCAGCTGTTCAAGAAGTTTCAAAGTCCGGACACCAAGTCCTCCCCCATCGCCAACTTCGCCGTCTCCCAGGCAGCTGAGGTCAGTTTGTGCGCATGCTCGCGTTCCTCATCGCCACCCCACCCACATCCCCCCACTTCATCCCCACTCCACCCTTTTTCTCACTACACCCCACTCCCCACCCCCACTCTACCCTTTTTTCTCACTACACCCCACTCCCACCGCCACTCTACCCACCTCCCCACCCCCACTTCACCTACCTCCCCACTCCCACTTCACCCACCTCCAAATCCTCTCCCCTGCCATTCCTGTCCACTTCCCCGTACCAGGAATGAGGACTTGTTCCTAGAGAGGAGAGATTGCCCTGGCGTGCCTAGTGCTGTCTGACACCCTCCCCCCCTCCCCCCCACTCTGCTCTCCCCCACTCTGCTCTCCCCCACTCTGCTCTGCCCAGCTCTGCTCTGCTCTGCCCAGCTCTGCTCTGCTCTGCCCAGCTCTAATCTGCCAAGCTCTGCTGGAGTCTGGCTGTACACGGCAACGCCATTAGGCCCTCTGCCTCAGTCCCCCTTCGCTGTGTGTGTAGGGGTGGGTGGGGTGGGGTGGAGACAGGCAGACAGACAGACACAGACAGGCAGACAGACAGACACAGACAGACAGACAGACAGACAGACAGACAGACAGACAGACAGACATAGACAGACAGACAGACAGACAGAAGGGAGCGAGAGAAAGGGAGAGAAAGGTACAGGGATTGAGAGAAGCAAGGGAGCAGACAGAGTTGGACGCCTGACCAGAGGATGTCTGCTTGCGTCACAGAGATGGATGCTGATTGCACAGGGCGTTGTGTTAGTGCATTGTAACCTTGTCTACAGGCAGGCCTGACTGAAGACACCACGTGACCGCACTAGATGCAGGCCTGACTGAAGACACCACGTGACCGCACTAGATGCAGGCCTGACTGAAGAGAACACGTGACCACGCTAGATGCAGGCCTGACTGAAGACATCACGTGATCGCACTAGATGCAGGCCTGACTGAAGACACCACGTGACCGCACTAGATGCAGGCCTGACTGAAGACACCACGTGACCGCACTAGATGCAGCCCTGACTGAAGACATCACGTGATCGCACTAGATGCAGGCCTGACTGAAGACACCACGTGACCGCACTAGATGCAGGCCTGACTGAAGAGAACACGTGACTACGCTAGATGCAGGCCTGACTGAAGACACCACGTGACCGCACTAGATGCAGCCCTGACTGAAGAGAACACGTGACCACGCTAGATGTAGGCCTGACTGAAGACATCACGTGATCGCACTAGATGCAGGCCTGAATGAAGACACCACGTGACCGCACTAGATGCAGGCCTGACTGAAGAGAACACGTGACTACGCTGCACTACGCTTTCCTGCAGCGTAGCTGTTGCCATGGTGACAGTGCCCCCATCAGCCTTATGTCACTACGTCATCGCCATACGCTTCCTGCAGATTTCCTGCCCAGAATGCAGCAGTGGACAGAGATGGGGGTGAGGGGGTGGGGTGGGTGGGGTGGGTGGGGGGGTGAGGGGGTGGGGGGGTGGGGTGGGTGGGGGGTTGGGGGGTGGGGGGGTGGGGTGGGTGGGTGGGTGGGGGGGTGGGGGGTTGGGGGGTTGGGTAGGTGGGGTGGAGGAGGAGAGTGGAGTCCAATGATAAGCTGTATGAGCATGCGCGTATCAACAACGATGTCGGGACTACTACTACTGCTACTGCTACTACTACTACTACTACTGCTACTACTACTACTACTGCTACTGCTACTACTACTACTACTACTACTGCTACTACTACTACTACTGGTTGTACTACTATTTCTACTACTACTGCTACTGCTACTACTACTACTACTACTGCTACTACTACTACTACTGCTACTGCTACTACTACTACTACTACTACTGCTACTACTACTACTACTGGTTGTACTACTATTTCTACTACTACTGCTACTATTTCTACTACTATTACTACTGGTTGTACTGCTACTACTGCTAGTGCTACTTTTTCTACTACTACTGCTACTGGTTTAACTACTACTACTACTGGTTGTACTACTACTACTACTACTACTGGTTGTACTACTATGTCTACTACTACTGCAACTGCTACTATTTCTACTACTACTACTGGTTGTACTACTACTACTACTACTACTGCTGGTACTCTTATTTCTACTACTACTACTACTACTACTACTACTACTACTACTACTTCTACTTCTACTACTACTACTACCACTACTACTACTACTGGTTGTACTACTATTTCTACTACTACTACTACTACTACTACTACAACTACTACATCATCATCATCATCATCGCCACCACAATTCTGCTACTGATATATTTCCCTCTGTCTGTGTATCTCTGTGTCTGTCTGTCTGTCTGCCTGTCTCTCTCTCTCTCTCTCTCTCTCTCTCTCTCTCTCTCTCTCTCTCTCTCTCTCATGT
>JAWQFJ010007001.1:7500-12500 GCA_034096865.1 Theodoxus fluviatilis | reverse complement strand
ACTGCGGACTACGGTGGTCCAAGGATTTGTTGGACTACACACCAAAGTCCAAGGCTGCCGCGAAATTAAATGGCCGACGCTGCCTACGGTTCGTGTAGAAATCGCTGTATTTTGGGACACTAGAAACCCATCGAACGAAAATGTAAGCCACGAACAGCATTAAATTATCAAATCTGTATGTTGATTGATTCGATAGGTCCTGAAAGAGCTGACATTTTACAATTGGGAATGCAGGTCGCCTCAGCGACACCAGTAAACATTATTGTCCTCGAACCTGTCTGCTGCTGTTGACATTGGGTACAATGCTAGTGTTGTCTGATGCTATGAAAACGATACATTAAAATTGCATCTGTGTTATGAAAACACGGCTCAGATTAAATTGCTTAATTTTTGGTAACTGAGAAAATGTGTGACGATCGCCAGGGTTTCACGAGTTTGATGGGAAAAGTGCGAGCTGATCGAAGCGGATCGAGTGGTGTGTGTGTGTGACACTGTGTGTGTATATATATTTTTCCTCATCAAGACAGATTTTTGTTCCACCCCTTCCTTACTGAATTTCAATGGTTCTCACTTGGAAATCCTGCCACATTGTAAAACTTGATCTTCTGCTCGTTTGCCTCTTGCTGATGTACTTCATAAACGATGACACACACACACACACACACACACACACTCCAGCCAGCGTCAGCTCGTACTTCATTTGTCACATCCTCCCACGCTGTCCCTCTTCTTTTGTTTGCTTGGGCTGTGTGTATGCTGCTGTTAATGTATCCGTATCTTGCTGACGCCGCTTTTATGATAGCTACCGATTCCCGCTCCGTGAAATCGGGGCTTTTCTTCGAGGTTTTGCTACCGATCGTGGCTGACATTTTTGACGGGAAGTTTGAAGCGGTACGCTATGCGCCTGTGTGTGTGTGTGTGTGTGTGTGTGTGTGTGTGTGTGTGTGTGTGTGTGTGTGTGTGTGTGTGTGTGTGTGACACTGTGTGTGTGTATATTTTTCCTCATCAAGACAGATTTTTGTTCCATCCCCATCCTTACTGAATTTCAATGGTTCTCACTTGGAAATCCTGCCATATTGTAAAACTTGATCTTCTGCTCGTTTGCATCTTGCTGATGAACTTCATAAACGGTGACACACACACACACACACACACACACACACACACACACACTCCAGCCAGCGTCAGCTCGTACTTTATTTGTCACCCCTCCCACGCTGTCCCTCTTCTTTTGTTTGCTTGGGCTGTGTGTATGCTGCTGTTAATGTATCCGTATCTTGCTGACACCGCTTTTATGATAGCTACCGATTCCCGCTCCGTGAAATCGGGGCTTTTCTTCGAGGTTTTGCTACCGATCGTGGCTGACATTTTTGACGGGAAGTTTGAAGCGGTACGCTATGCGCTTGCGCACTGGGCGGAATCCCCGGGAATTCCACCTCATTCTGAAAATAAACCATAGACTAGGTCAATCAGTCCCAGCCTTTCAAGTCAACACCCAGTCTGGGTTCGTGAATCGTAGACTCGCTGAGTCCCAGACTAGTCCCTAGACCAGCGGTGGTCTGGGACTCAAAAGTCCAAGACCAGTGCTCTCGAAAGTCCACGTTCATGAATTACACCCCTGGACACTGCGTGGCAGGCAGGGTTTGTGCCCGTGACGCCACGAAGGGGGCTGTCTGGACTACACGGTCAGCACTGGTAGTGCCAGGCAGGGTTTGTGCCCGTGACGCCACGAAGGGGGCTGTCTGGGCTACACGGTCAGCACTGGTAGTGCCAGGCAGGGTTTGTGCCCGTGACGTCACGAAGGGGGCTGTCTGGGCTACACGGTCAGCACTGGTAGTGGCAGATGGCTTGTCAAGTTTGAGTGCTGTGTATCCAGGAGAACAGGAATGACGTGACGTAGTGGTGTCCGTGGAGAGACGTCACACTGAACAGTCACTCTTTCCTACTGACCACTGCTACGTCCTGCATTCCGTGATGCCGCTGCATGGCGGAGCTTGACCGCTCTGTGCAGTGTGCCGTGCTTCTTTGAGGAACCAGGGGCAGCTGCGTGCCAAAATTAGCGCCGTAATTATTTTGTGAGGCAACAGTGTAATCCTTTCATTAGGTCGGATGTGGTTTTGTTTTCACGCATTTGCTAATGGTTTGGCTGGGTGGTTCCCTTTGCCTGTCTGTGAATGAATGTTCTGGAAAGACTGGGGCGAGCCCTTGACCTTTCACCCCTGCTGGTTGCAGGCGCTGCTGTACACGCACGACAAGATCGCCAGCGGAGACTTCTTGCCCAAGTTTGACCCCAGCCCTGATGACGTGGACGAGGATGAGGCGGCGGTCAAGATCGTGCGTCTGATCAAGAACAACGAGCCCCTGGTCAGTTGACCTCTGTCCTCTGTGTTGCTGGCACTCTGACCTCTCTGCGTGTTGACCTCTGCCCTCTGTGTTGCTGGCACTCTGACCTCTCTGCGTGTTGACCTCTGCCCTCTGTGTTGCTGGCACTCCGATCTCCTCTCTGTGTGTTGACCTCTGCCCTCTGTGTTGCTGGCACTCCGACCTCCTCACTGCGTGTTGACCTCTGCCCTCTGTGTTGCTGGCACTCCGACCTCCTCTCTGCGTGTTGACCTCTGCCCTCTGTGTTGCTGGCACTCCGACCTCCTCTCTGCGTGTTGACCTCTGCCCTCTGTGTTGCTGGCACTCTGACCTGACCTCCTGTCTGTGTGTCTCTGGGCATCGGAGGTTTGGGGAGCGAAGTCTAAGTAGCGTCACACCTTCAAGCAATCAGAAGAAAAGAAAAATCACAAGTGTCGAGTTTGAGATATTGGCAGTGTCTGAGTGTATGACCGTTTTTACATTGTGAAGTGTTTTCTTTTGATTATATTTACAGCCCCCAAAAAGTTATTTAGAAGAATTATTATGAAGGTAAGAGAGCAACACTTGTTCGCATATTCGCGTTTTTCCCCCACAACACCTGACTTAAAGTCCTCCACCAAAGGCTGCCAACACACCTCCTCTGCTACGACTGTTCTCAGAAATGGGCGGTCCACATAAGGGACGAACTTCGTCTCAGTTTACGAGTTGCGCCGTTGATTCGAAACTGTTAACGCACTCATTCACCAGTTTGAATTTGGACAGTCCGCTGACTCCCATTATATTTAAATCACTCTCCATAGACCATTTGGACCATAACTTTATGACTGTACGGTCAAAGTGCGAGTAAGTGCCGGGACCTCCAAACTGGCGTGACCAGCGGGTCAAGGCCGCCTGACCCAAGGCCGACACGCCGCCTGCTCCACCTCGACTTGAAACGTCAGTCGCACGGAAGTCACGTGCCCCACTCAGCCTGAGGCTGCTCTCCTTGGACTGCCCTTGTCAGGACTGCACACAAGCACTAGCGTCAAGTCGGGCTGTCTGTCCAAAGAGCGGAGGACAGAGGCGAAGAGCGAGGGTTATGTGAGCTTCTCCAGCTGGGACCTGGGTGAACACAGGAACAGGCCGTGTGGCAACAGCCACTGTTCGTCAGTGAGATGAAACTATCGGAGAAGCAATACTTGGCGTGTATGTCTAAAGTTTAATTGTTGTTGTTGTTGTTGTTGTTGTTGTTGTTGTTGCCCTCTGTGACAAAACGAATGAGAGCTCAAAGAGCGCTCTGCGACTTTCTCGCACTGATCAAAGACACTATTTAACGGGACCGCAAACTTCTGCAGTTTTGACGCGATTCGTTATTTGGCCTCTAGTGACGTTTTGACGTTCGTGGGAACATCACTTCCGGCAGAATGAAAGTTACAGTGGACTAGTAATAATCGTGTTTTAACATAGTAGTGACTTTCATGTGTAGATTCAGCGTTTAATCAATGCGAAGATTGAAAGAAAGTAGTGTACTACTTTCGTAATCAAAGACACTTTGAGCGTAGTGAAGCAAGAATTCATTGTCGATCCATTTGTTTACGTTTGCCAGACAAGTGCGGGAATGTACGCGGGATTTTTCAGTATTGCCGTTAGTTTTATTGCAAAAGTTTAGGTGCTGTACTTGTCATCAAGAAGTATTCTTCAGACTGAAAACTTGATATTACAAGGTAGTGAGATTTCATTGGAGAGCGAACAGCTCAGCTATTGTAAAATAGTGGCTCACTGGAAGTGATGTTCCCGCGACTCACTACCTCTCTCGCAATTCGGCGAAGCTGGCGGTCCCGTTAGATAGCGTCTTCAGAAGCTGGCGGTCCCGTTAGATAATGTCTTCAGAAGCTGGCAGTCCCGTTAGATAGCGTCTTCAGAAGCTGGCGGTCCCGTTAGATAGTGTCTTTGCACTGAAGTATTGACGTGCTGACGTGGAGTGTGTCATGACGTCCTCCTTTAGTGTGTGTGTGTGTGTGCGCGCGCGCACGCTTGCGTGAATGCGCTTGCGTGTGTGTGTGTGCGTGTGTGTACGTACGTGTGTGAGTATGTGTACAGGGTACCACCATATGATGACGTTATCTTTGTATGTATACAGGGTACCGCCATATGATGACGTCATCCTTGTGTGTGTGTGTGTGTGTGTGTGTGACTGTGTGTGTGCGTGTGGACGTACGTGTGTGTGTATGTGAAAAGGGTGCCACCATATGATGACGTCATCTTTGTATGTGTAGAGGGTGCCACCAAATGATGACATCATCCTTGTGTGTGTGTATGTGTGTGTGTGTGTGTGTGTGTGTGTGTGTGTGTGTGTGTGTGTGTGTGTGTGTGTGTATGTATGGTGCCACCATATACTGACGTCATCCTTGTGTGTGTACAGGGCGCCACCATACAGCGCAATCCGACAAGCGGCGTCATCCAGGTGGCGCGCATACTGCACGGTGGCGCGGCGGACAGGAGTGGTAAGAGTTGTCTCCCTTGCAGCATGTCTTCCCTGCCTGACGTCCCGACTTCCGCCTCCACCTGAGTGACTGAGAGAGAGAGAGAGAGAGAGAGAGAGAGAGAGAGAGAGAGAGAGAGAGAGAGAGAGTGAGAGTGAGAGTGTGAGAGAGTGTGAG
>JAWQFJ010007001.1:0-2500 GCA_034096865.1 Theodoxus fluviatilis | reverse complement strand
TGCGAAGTCAGGAGAGTCATTTATGGGCTTCGGACAATTGGTACTTCTTCCAAGTTGTCACCTGCAGGTGGTGTGGCCAGTGCCTGACAGACACATTGCACCCATCATCCACGCAGCTCTGCTGTCTGCTGCTCACCTCCCTCTCTCATCCTGGCCAGCCACGAGTTCTGGGCCACAGCTGTGATGCGCCATCTCGCTAGAAGGCCGACCAACTTGTCGTGAGATAGCTGCGTTTGTCTGAGAATGACGTTCACGTGATTCCGTGGTTGGAGGTCGGTACGGGTCCTCTTCCCTGGTTGGTCCAGGTTTCGTCGTTTTGCCATGCGGGCTTAGTGGTGCCTTCATGTAGCATGTATTGGATCTAGCATTAGCTCTAGGGTGCAGCCACAACAAACGTGCAAAACATTGCCTTGAAAAGAGAAGACTGCGTGACGCATTAGTAATGCGAGTGTGGGGTGCATGATCTGAGATGAAGGGTGGGGTGGAGGGGTTGGGAAGGGGGGTGGGCAGGGGTGGGTGGGGGTGGGGCTATTCCACGTCATGGACAAGGTGGAAACTCAATCCTGACAAGATCCGGGACGGACTGCCATTAACCACTATGCCATTTTCAGAAGCTAGCACGAGATTTCAGGAACTATGGGGGTTGGGGATGGGGATGGGGGTGAAGATAAAGAGGGTGAAGATATAGCGGGTGTATGTAAAGGTGTGGAAATACAGGGGGCGTAGGTATAGGGGATGTAGGTTTAGGGGTTGGGAATACATGGGATGTAAGTATAAGGGATGTAGGTATAGGGGAATAAAGAAATGGTTGTGTGGACGTTTAGGAAGTGGAATGGAGGTTTAGGGGGTGGAAACACAGGGGTGGCGGTGTAGGGAGTGGGGGTACAGGTGATGGAGGTAAAGGGGGTGGGGTAATGGGGACGAGAGAAAAGGAAACGAGAGGGGAGAGGGGAATGGGGGAGGGGATAGGGGTGAGGACTGAGATTTGGTCTTTATGACACGGTTATGCGATCCGGCCTCCTGCTGCCTGTGCCTCTGTTTTGGCACACAGGCCGCCGTCACTCCTTTGTCCGCCCTGCCTTTATTGCCTGCAGCCACTCGATATTCCCTTCCGAAATGGGCAGCCTGGTTCCTCCTGAATGCCCTCCACGGGGGTCTGGCATTGTCCGCAGTGACGAGGTTCTAGAATTCCTTATGACCGTCTGGGAGCGTTCGAAGCTCTTCTTGGAGGCGCATAATGGTTTCCGTTAAAATTTACTTGACGGAGTCGATGACTTTGACGGTAGAGACCCTGCAGCATGAGAGGTGCTCCTGCATGTCATTCCCTCAGGTCACGTGTACACACATGTGCTGTCCCTGATAGGGAATGGTGGTAGGAAGGTATCAGGCAGAAACGAGAGCTGACGACTCAGTTTCTCATTCATCTTTCTGCGATTAGTTTGTTTTCTCTGTCAAAGCAGCCGGGCGAGCGCGCGCGTGTGTGTGAGATTGACTTCAGCCCTGAAGTAGCTTTGGTGAGATACCCTTTTCTTTACGTCCCTCTTTCACCTTTTTCCCTCTTTCGCTCTTCTAACCTCTCAGAGGCTGCCTTGGCTCCGCGCAGGCCGCTCTCCTGGCATCTGATCTGTGTGCAACCCATGCAAGGGTCCAGAGCCTGATCGATTCCAATCAATTACCAATGCAGTCCAAATCACTCCAGCCAATCACCTCGTGAGTTTTGGCTGAGAGCCAACGGTCGCTGTTTCTTTTTCTGGGCCACGATGAACATTGGGATGAAAAGCGAAATGAAGTTTAATTAGGGAGAGACTGACTGACTGACTGACTGACTGACTGACTGACTGACTGATTGGCTGACTGACTGACTGACTGATTCTATGTCGGCCAACGGGTGTAATTGACATACATCAGGTTAAAACATTCAGGTATTCACATGTACAGGAAATGTCAAAATGGGTATTATATTACAGCCTTCAAAATGGCATGAATAGCATATTAATACAGCAACGAAGCTATAACCCCGTGGTAGATCACCGCCCCTGACCGTATCAGAAACACTTATATACAAGTTGATAACTATTGCAAATTGTGGAGAGAGAGAGAGAGAGAGAGAGAGAGAGAGAGAGAGAGAGAGAGAGAGAGAGAACTGAATCGAATCTTTATTTCGGCCGACGACCTATCACAGTTTTAACAATATTTACATGTAAAATTGCAATGAGAAAAATATACACGTGGTTAAGCAGTTCAGTTTTGAGGGGAGGGAGAGAGAAAGAGAGAGAGAGAGAGAGAGAGAGAGAGAGAGAGAGAGAGAGAGGAGGGGGGGGGGACGGACGAACGGACAGAGAATCCTGTTCTCACCAATGATATTTTCCTAAAACTGTGAGTGTGTGTGTGTGTGTGTGTGTGTGTGTGTGTGTGTGTGTGTGTTGTGTGTGTGTGTGTGTGTGTGTTTATTGGAGGAGGAAGAGGAGGAGGAGGAGGAAGAGGAGGAGGAGGAGGAGGG
>JAWQFJ010007000.1:5000-26446 GCA_034096865.1 Theodoxus fluviatilis | reverse complement strand
TTTTCTTTGAGACTATTAAGGCTTTCAACACCCAATTTGGCATGAAGATGTAGGATGACAAGGCGTCAAAAAACATACATAGTGACTTGACCTTGCATCAAGGTCAAGTTCACAGGAGCTCTTTAAAGTTGGATTGTATACATATTTTGAAGTGACCTTGACCCTGAACTATGGAAGGTAACTCTTCCAAACTTCATAACATTGTAGTACACATGTTATACTTTCATACTAGATCACCCGTGTCGTCCGTCCGGACGTCCGGGCGTCCAGGCGTCCTGTCGTCCGTAAAAAACGTAGGATTTTTCTCGGAGACTATTAAGTCTATCAACACCCAATTCGGCATGATGGTGTATGATGACAAGGCGTACAAAAAAATACATGGTGACTTGACAGCCATTTTTCACATTTTCCCAATTTTCTCAGAAGTTTTTGCGATTGGAAGATAACTGTTTCAAACTTAATAATTATGTGGGGCACATGTTATACTTTCATCATGAGATACATTTGGTCACATATCATCAAGGTCAAGGTCACTTTGACCCTTATGAAATGTGACCAAAATGGGGTAGTGAACCACTAAAAGTGACCATAATCTCATGGTAGACTGTGCCAATAAGCACCATTGTGCTTCCTGTCTTGAATTAACAGCTTTGTGTTGCATGACCTTGGATGAACTTGACCTTGGGTCAAGGCCACATGTATTTTGGTAGGAAAAATGTGTGAAGCATTTCTTAGTGTATGATGTCATTGGTAGGTTTAGTTGTTTGACCTTGACCTTGACGGTCACCTGAAGGTCAAGGTCATGTAAAGGTCAAGGTCATGTAAAGGTCAAGGTCAAGCATGTGAGTCGTATGGGCTTTGCCCTTCTTGTTCTTTTCAGTCAGTCAGTACTTGGAGTACATGTAGATCCGTTTCCGATACCAAACACTGCCTGCTTTTTCGCCTCAAATTTGATACAGACTGCTGGGCGATTGCAGTGATTATTTTATAATATTACCGGAAAAGCCCTTTGGATTGCATATCTATAGTCTTAATTGGTTAGCACTGTAAGTCAGTGAGTCAGTGTCCACTTGGAACATAGCTGGTGCTATGGAACCAACCTATTAAAATAGATCAAAGTAAAACTTGCAAATCAGCTTGGTACTACACATTTTATTCATTTTGCAAGATAAGCGTTTTCCAGTTATTACAAACATGAATCATCTTCTTATATTTGTACCCATGTCTTTCCTTTCAACAAAAGATATAACACAACCTCTTTTGTTGCAAGATGCACAAGCAGAAATTTCACAGAAATTTCTCTAAATCATTCTTTGTTTCAAAACAAATAAAGAAGCAGTGTTTCATGAAACTGAGGAAATGCGAACTTCAAATCAATTTCTCATAGCAAATCTCACACATTAGTTCTCAATCAGGGTTTGTACAAGTTGATTAAATGCAATGAAAAAAAAAACACACAAAAATAATCTATTCCGAGTAGCAACAAATGCCATGGATTAACTGATCCACAGAAACTCCTTGTCAAAAGAATTGACAGTACCAACCAGCTCATGACAGAAAAGCCTTTTTTCCAGATGCATACATCTCTAGAAAGTGTGTCACAGACTTGTTTGCAATACATATACAGCAGTATTCTACACATCCTTGTACTCCACTATTTGCCCTCACAGTTCAGTTGTGACATTCCATCCCTAATCATCATCTGTATTAAAGGTGTGGTTTTTTATAGCGACTTACACCCTTTGTCAGGGTCTCAAACCGCTTACACTTTACCCCCTGATCACTGGGCATCTTCATCAATCCTCACTGGTACCTCACAACAAACATAGTGACAGACATTTAAGACACACACAGTCAGGTACCAGCACCAACTCCGCTCCCTGGGGAGTATTCCAACCCGATGCTGGCGCTTGGCCGCATACAAGGGTTAATCGCACAACGTTTTTGCCAATATTGCCCTCACAGGTACCCGGTTTTACTCCTGGGTGGGGAGAAACAATGCGAGTTAAGCATCTATTTATGTCATATATGATGCTGGCATCATTCCTCACAATCAAGTTGACTTGTGTCAATGATGTTAAAATCTATAGATTTAAAAAAAACAACTCTATTTGGCAGTTTTCAAAAGCCAGAAAATGAGGTCATGCATTTTGCCCTATACACACATGCACATGCACACACACACTTCACTTGGAAGGGACAAACGTTATGCCAATTCAAGTCAGAGTGGAAACGACAGGACAGCGAATAACAGCTTACATATATACTTTTTTTTTTAAGCATTCAGCAATGAGTGTCTGTGCAAGTGTATGTGAAGATGTGTGTGTATAGATGTATGTATGTGTGTGTGTAGATATGCATGCATGGGTTTGTATTACCCCAGGTGCATGCACATGCATGTGTGCATGTTAGTATGTGTGTGTTGGCGTTTCAGAGCAAGAAACCTTGCGCATGAATAACTGGATTCAAGAGCAAGAGTCATGGCTAAATACCTGGGTGTGCCCATGCCTAGTCATGTAACTTGTAAGCAACCACACACTACACTACACATTACACACCTGGCACATCCAATGACATGTGTAGCCTAGTGCACATTAGACACCCTGAGGCATTAAATGACATGTCTGCATTAAAACGTATTCAGTAACACACATATATGGCTGCCTCTGAAAATTGGCATGACAACGTATAACCCCTCTTCGTTTTCAAGTGCTGTTGACTTGTGATTATCATTGACACCCAGCAAATACATTTAACCACAAGTAATATCCTCCTACATAGCAAGAACAGTCAGTTCATACTCCAGAATGCAATTTCCATATATGACGGGCTTTCTTATTTCGTAGCAGATAAGTAGTTTTGGGGTTTAGTAAGCATGTCAACAAATATTTTGGGGGTGGGGTAGGCTTGAAAGAGTAACATATACAAACACAGACACAGACACATAAAATGACACAACATCACTCACGCACACACACACACACACACACACACACACACACACACACACACACACACACACACACACACATGCACACAACTAAACACAAAACCAAACACACATATACACACACACACACACACACACACACACACACACACACACACAACTAAACAGAAAACCAAACACACACACACACACACACACACAACTAAACACAAAACCAAACACACACACACACACATACATCAACAATAACTTCAACCTCCAAACACAAAAATGCACAGGTGCTTCCATTGCAGACCATAGCAGTAATAGTAACAGTAATAGTAACAGTAATAATAGTAGTACTAGTACTAGTAATAATAGTAGTTGTACAAGTAGCAGTAGAAATAGTACTACTAGTAGCACTAGTAATAATAGTAGTGCTAGTAGTAATACAAGTAGTGGTTGTAATAGTACTCGTAGGAATACTAGTAATAGCAGTAGCACTAGTAGTACTACAAGTAATAGTAATAGTAGTAGTACTAGTAATAACAGTAATACTAGTTGTACAAGTAGCAGTAGAAATAATACTAGTAGTAGTACTAGTAATAACAGTAGCACTGGTAGTAGTATAAGTAGCAGTAGTAGTAATAGTAGTACTACTAGTAATAACAGTAGCACTGGTAGTAGTACAAGTAGCAGTAGTAGTAATAGTAGTAGTACTAGTAATAACAGTAGCACTGGTAGTAGTACAAGTAGCAGTAGTAGGAATAGTAGTACTACTAGTAATAACAGTGGCACTGGTAGTAGTGAACTACTGTTATTACTAGTACTACTACTATTACTACCAGTTTGTGTTTCCTGCCAGCTCGGTTGTCTTTCTCACACCTCTCTCCTCGGATGAGTCTGCTAGTGAGGCCTGTGTATGGAAGCTTTTCCGAAGTTGGATGGTGATGGGGAGGTCCAACCATCCGGCCTCCATTTCCTTCTGTTCCTCCTGTCTTGTGCCCACCCTGCCTTGTGCCCACACTGCCTTGTGCCCACAAGTTTATTTTTCTTCTTCTTGCCTCGCCAGACACACAATGTTGGCCTCACAGCTCTGCAATCTCCATTTCCTCCAGCCTTTCTCTCAACAAAATCCTATACATCATCTGGCTTCATCTTGCCTTGGGCAAAGGCTGTTGTTATTTGTTGACTCCAGCCAAAAACCAAGGCTACAGCAAAATGTTGTTATGTTGTACTGTTGGGTGGGGATTATCTTCAGCCATGGTAAGCTCCTAACATAACAACTGGCATTCTCTGGAGACAGAGATCAAATCCCCTGAAGACGGAGTGTGGCTGCCTATATGGCGGGGTGTTCAAAAACAGTAACACACGCAATCATCTCACCCACTTGGGTGATCCTGGGAGTGTTTAGCCCAAGTACACAACAACAACAACAACAACTGGCTTCATCCCAACATGAAATCAAGTTTCACCCGAACATTTGCAAGAACATTTCTGAGGCAAAAAGAGAAATGTAGTTGTGGTAAAGGTCAGCTGACCAACCCTAGTTTTTTCTGCCGACTCTTAGAAATCTTTTCTATCATGAGGGAGAAAAAAAAATGCAAGACAGCAACCAATGAGCTGCATGCTGTCCCATCTTCCCTGTCCCATCTTCCCTGTCCCATCTTCCCTGTCCCATCTTTCCTACCCTCTGATCACTCAATGAATCCACTCGTTTAAGTTTTTGACAAGTGTTTTCAAAGAAAACGAAATTGTGCTTTATATTTAATCTGATCTCTTCTTTAAATACTTGGCGTTAATTAAAACTGCTGCTATAGATAAGACCAAATGTGACCCCTCGCAACAAAATGATACACTTGGCCCCTTTTGCAGAGTTTGAGATGTTGATACTAATAGTAGAGATATTAAGCTTTTAAAATAAAGAAATAAATAAAGAAGTTCAGGTCAACCTATCTACCCTTGGGGGTTTTTGCTGTATAACACAACTGTTTTTTTGCTGATCTGTACTAGCAGACATTAAAACTGTCATACAGAGGCGGTTTAACTCTAACAGTGTAAATGACTTCTTGACAACCTTTTGAAATCAAACCAACTGGTCTCTCTCTGTTTATGAAGTTGTAATGCAACAAAATTACATCACTGAAAACACCCATCACCATCAAGTGTTGAAGCTCCGATAAGGTTACATCAGTTTGTGACATAGTATACACACCGTATGATTTACTGAGAGTGAAGCACATAATTATTTATGGATGAATGGAATTATATGGGCTGTCAGCCCATGTAGGCTATGCAAGGTTAGTGTTCACTATAAATCATCAGACCTGGTTAGAATAATACAATCAAGTCACTATTTCCCTGATTATTTGCTCTTATGAATCACACAGGGAAATGCGGTGGGTCTCTTTTCATCCCAACCCACATCGGAAAATGTCAGTAAATAGGTTGTTAAGTTTGTTTTAAAAATCACACTACACATGTCAAAAAAGATCACACCTTAGGATGACACGCAAAGGAATAAGTCTCAGTTGAAAATCCCATCCTCCTTTATCCTTATTTGCATTGTGGACAGGCATCTTGAGACACTTATTATTGCAGCATGCATATCATGCATAGATAAAGATAAAAAATCCAAAAATGTTAAATTTCTACTGAATTGAAGAATTCTGATAAAGTGGGATTGTTATCAGGTGAGTAATTTGTCCCTATGCCAGAAATGAGCAACAGCATACATGTAGTTCTCTTGCATGCATCAGACACACTTCAAATGAAGCAACAGCATACGTGTAGTTAGTTCTCTGGGATGCATCAGACACACTTCAAATGAAGGCGATGACTGTAAACTTGTTGATTAGACACTGGCAAACACAGCCCAAACTCATTCATGTTTTTATTATTGTTGTTGCCATTGTTTCACAACTTGTTCCAGTTCTATGATGATCACTTAAAACGTTTAAACATTATTCAGCTTTATCATTTCTGTGCATGCATGCACACACACACACACACACACAAATACATGCACACACACTACACACACACACTATGCACACACACGCACGCACACACACACACTCTATACACACTACACACACACACACTCTACACACACATACCACGCACACACACACACTCTACACACACATACCATGCACACACACACACACACACACACTCTACACACACACACACACACACACACACACACACACACACATACACACACACACGCATTTACACTTTCCAGGGATAAGTTCAGATTACAAAAACATCAAACAAACAAAACAAACAAAATGCAGCGAAAACTTATCACTCACTAAATCACCATTTGCAACTGACAGAAGCATTGCTTGCAAACAAACAAACAAAAATTCTACCATAAAATTTCACATGAAAGCCACTTTAACAAGTAACAACAGAATACAAACCTGAAAAAACCTTCTTTCCCATGCTACTTCATATGGAGACTGCCAAAAGGTCATGATTAGGTAAACACACACACAAAACCAATCATAGTTACAGTAACCTGACAGACCTTCTTTTTTTCTGCCAACTTCTCTTTGTTTTTAATAGGCAAAAAGAATAAAATGAAAGAAAATACGATGGAAAAAAAGACGATTGTTTTTTACATTAAACAGTGAACTGCGTGCTGTCCAATCTTCCCTGCCCAATGTACACTTAGACAATCCATTAGTTAAGTACATATATTTTTTTCGATGCATTATCTGCAAAAGAGAAATGTGATTTATATTCAATCTGTCCTCCTCTTTATTAAAAAAAAATCATTAATTCTTTTTTAATTTATTTCAGGCTTACCTATCAACTTTTTGTTGTTGCTGCCATGTTACCTAACCACAACTATTTTCGGGAAAAGGGCCACAACAGCAATAATGCTATATCTTTATGTTTCTTGTGCAGCACACCACACAGCCGGGGCCACTCAATATCCACCCACCCCCACCCCCACCAAACCACTCTACCCTACCTCACCCCATCCCACCCTCACACTCTTTCATCAGCTGCAACCTTTGGCTGCTGGGCTTTCGGGGCCTACGCCAGTGCGTCGATCCACAGCTTTGATCCAAACAGTTTCATTCGTGCACCTGATCACCTCCCTCCTCACAACTCAAGTCACACCGGCATCACTGCTCTCCGCTGTTCAGTCCCTCTGTCTTCCTGCCGCTCTGCCAAAATACAAGAAGGAAGGAAGCCAGGCAGCTCTGCCTTGCTGAGGTTTTAGAGGAAACAGGCAGCAAGATTTGCTTCAGTCCTCCTCAAGAAATAACCAGGATCCCTGCTGCAGGAGGAGCAACCCAGGCTGCACAAAATAATACCCCAGGCTGTTGGAGAGGATCCGGGCTGTTGGAAATGTCCAGGCTGTTGGAAATGTCCAGGCTGTTGGAAATGTCCAGGCTGTTGGAAATGTCCAGGCTGTAGGAGAAAGTCCAGGCTGTTGGAAATGTCCAGGGTGTTGGAAATGTCCAGGGTGTTGGAAATGTCCAGGCTGTAGGGGAAAGTCCAGGCTATGGGAGAAAGTCCAGGCTGTTGGAAATGTCCAGGGTGTTGGAAATGTTCAGGCTGTTGGAAATGTCCAGGCTGTTGGAAATGTCCAGGCTGTAGGAAAAAGTCCAGGCTGTAGGAGAAAGTCCAGGCTGTAGGAGAAAGTCCAGGCTGTAGGAGAAAGTCCAGGCTGTAGAAGATCCAAACTGCAGGAGAGCCCATGCTGTCAGAGACAGTCCAGGATGTAGGAGATAATCCAGGCTGTAGGAGAGAGTCCAGGCTGTAGGAGAGAGTCCAGGCCACAGTAGAGACAACTCCGGCTGCAGGAAAGAGAGCCCAGGCTGTAGGAGAAAGCCCATGCTGTCAGTGAGAGTCCAGGCTGTAGGAGAGAATCCAGGCTGAAGGAGAGAGTCCAGGCTGCTGTAGAGACAACTCAGGCTGCAGAAAAAAAGACCCCAGGCTGTCGGGTAGTCCTGTCCGCAGGAGATAGAGAGTCCAGGCTGCGTAGAAAGGACAGGTGTTAGTAGTCCTGGCAAAAGGTCACAGACAGGCAGTAGAATGAGAAAGCAGGCTGTTGCTGGTGACAGACGGGCATTTCAGGGCAGCATCACCAGGTGGAGCTGGGAGGCGAAGACCCGACGGAGAGCCATCCTATCAGTGGATCATCTCCAGCACAAGGTCGTTGAGCTGGATGCTGCCGTCCAGGGTGAGGGAGAGGAAGCGTTCCGCTGCCTTGGCGCTGACAATGCGCAGCGTGGGCAGCCGCAGCAGCATCTTGCCGTAGCGCCGATTGTCGGTGGGGTAGACGTGGTTCATGTACCGCCGCAGTGCATCCAGCATCGTCGTCTGCAGCGAGACGACTTGGTCCTTGTTCTGCACACCCACCGCGTCTGCAGGAAAGGCAGTCACACACAATCAATGTATGTGGGAGTGACTGAATGGATGGATGGATGGATGGATGGATGGATGAACTGATGGTCTCACAGCCTTAGAAGGTTATTTAAGGCCAATGACTATAAAACTCCTAGAAAAGGATAAGAGCAGGCCAAGGAGTCCACAGCCTATCATTTTCCATGTCTGTGAATGTACCAAAGGCAAGGGAGATAACTCATTCCGAAAGGATGATGAGTAATGATGAATACATAGAAGTAACAGCCTATCAGCCTTAATAGGCTATGTAAGGCCACTGATCATGAGCTAATGACAGTAAGTCGTCACAATTTCCCCTCCTATGATTGGCTTAGAGAGATGCAGGGGGTCATTTCTTACCCCTAACCCATTGGCAGAAACTCAGTCCAAAATGGGGATGGATGATGATGATATCACATTTCACAGCCTTTGTAGGCTATGTAAAGCCATTGATCATGAGCTAATGAGAGTAAGTCGTCACAGTTTCCCCAGTTTTTCCTCTCTTATGAATGGTTTACCGAGATGTGGTGGGTCTATTCTTACCCCCAACCCACCAGGGGGGGGGGTAAACTCGGTCCAAAATGGTGATGAGCGGTGACGATGTAACATTTCACAGCCTCTGTAGGCTATGTAAGCCCACTGATCACGAACTGGTTGGAGTAGGACCTAGTCAAGTAAGGATTTCCTTCGTCATTCATCTCTTCTTAGGAATCGCGCAGAAAGATGCAGTGGGTCTGTTCTACCCCCAACCCATGGAGATGGGGGGGGGGGGAGTGGGGGAGAGGGGGGGGGGGGAGTGGGGGGGGGGGTGGAGGGGGGAGGGGAGGGGAAGGAGAGAAGGGGAGAAGGGGGGGGGGGGGGAGAGTGGGGGGGGGGAAGGAGAGAAGGGGAGAAGGGGGGGGGGGAGAGGGGGGGGGAGAGTGGGGTGGAGGGGGAGTGGGGGGGGAAGGAGAGAAGGGGAGAAGGGGGGGGGAGAGTGGGGGGGGGGAGAGTGAGGTGGGGGGTGGAGGGGGGAGTGGGGGGGGGGGAAGGAGAGAAGAGGAGAAGGGGGGGGAGAGAGTGGGGGTGGGGGGTGGGAAGGAGAGAAGGGGAGAAAGGGGGGGAGAGTGGGGGGGGAGGGTGGGGTGGGGGGAGAGTGGGGGGGGAGAGTGGGGTTGGGGGAGAGTGGGGGGGGGGGGGGGAGGGTGGGGTGGGGGGAGAGTGGGGGGGGGGGGGGGGAGGGAGAGAAGGGGAGAAGGGGGGGACTCTGTCCAAAGATGCTGGGAGGAGTGTACCTGGGTAGGTGAGGACGATGGAGTTGAGGATGCAGAACTCGGTGAGGTCCAGGTTGATCTCTCGCAGGCGCATGGCGAACTCCATGGTGGAGTAGATCAGCTCCTGGCCCCACCCCATGCTCTGTGCCACCTCCAGGGGCACGTACAGGCCTTCAGCGAACTTGATGGAGCTGTCCAAATGCATGGACCTGCAAGGCAGCCATAGGAAAAGGTCATGCTAAAGGTAATGGTTTCATGTAGCAACTTTTCACCCACAGCTCATGCTCAAACTGCTTTACACTTCATCTCCTGGTCACTGGGACAACTTGATCAAACTTTTACTGGCTCTGACAAATACAAACACTAGTGAAACGAAAATGACACACACAACTAGGTAATAGATAATGGTATAGGTTTTATGTAGTGACTCGTCAATCGTACCTATAAAAACCACTGGTGCTGAACCTCCAGGTTTTGGCATATTAAGATATCAGCCGTTAAATCAGGACTGACAGACAGACACACACACACAGACAGACAGACAGACAGACAGACAGACAGACAGACAGACAGACAGACAGACAGACAGACAGACAGACAGACAGACAGACAGACAGATAAAGCTGTGAGGACCTCCAGTAAACCTGGAGGGATAAATCCAACTGCTTTACAACAAATGTACATGAGTATGCATTTGTATGTGCATGCATGTGTGCATGCATGTGTGCATGAGTGCATGCATGAGCATGTATGTGTGTGTGTGTGTGTGTGTGTGCGTGTATGCATGTGTGCATGCATGTGTACATGAGCACATGTATGTGCATAACGCGTGTGTGTGTGTGTGTGTGCATGCGTGCGTGTGTGTATGCATGCGTGCATGCATGTGTGTGTGCATGTGTATGAGTGCGTGCATGTATGCGTGTGTGTGGGTCTATTCTGACCCCAACCCCACAGGGAGGACCATCAAGGCCTACAGGCCCGTGCCACGGAGGATGAGGGTGACGTGCCTGTAGGAGAGACGCAGAACGTTGAGTTCCATGAACGCCGACTTGAGCAAGGCCATCTGGTCCTCCACCAGGATCTCGCTAAAGCCCGGCACCTTCTTGGCCCACTCGATGATGTACTTGAGCTCCGTGTAGCCATACTGCATGATCTCGTCTATGGGCAGAGAGGCGGCTGAGTTTCCTGCAGACAGAATAAAGAAAAAATTTTAAATTACAAAATTTAAGGGGAGACATGGGTAAGGGAGACAATTTTTGTATTTACTGCGATTTAATGACCAGCAAATTAGATGGACCAGCAGCAAAAAAGATGGATCAGCAGCAAAAAAGATAGGTTTCAACAGCAAATTAGCTGCGATAAATATTTTTGGCAGCAAAAAATATACTTAGCAGCAAATTGGATATTTTAGCAGCAAAAAAGATGGTTAACCAGCAGATTTGCTGTTTGAACAGCTGAGATGATATTTAAACTGCAAATTAGATACTTTACCATCAAGAAAATACAACTGACAGCAGAATTGATGGTCACAGCAGCACAATAGATGATCATAGCAGCACATTACATGAATTCAACAAACATGACTACATATGAACTGTAATCAGAGTTGTATCTGGGTCTTATTCACCTGAGCTTTCAAGGGGTCATGGATCGACCGCAATGACACCTGGTACGAAGGCTACGCCCCGGGAATTCCTTCCACAAACAATGGACTGGAGGCAATAAACCAGACCATCAAACATCAGAACACATTTCGTGAGAGGCTTGACTTGTCCAGATTCCTAACCCTTGCTGAAAGAGACACTGTCCTGAACTGGTCCAGGGAGAGAGACAGCGCTCAGCGTGGTCATATCCCAGTGGCCCAAGAACCAGACAGAACCTTGGCCTGCTGGACGGCTGCCTATCAGTGGGCATCTTCAAACGCAAAGTCCATCAAGAGGAACCAGAAAGTGTTCGCGGCCTCGGAGTCGCTTCAGAACATGGACCTGAAGACAGCTGTCAGGATTCAGCAAGACCAGTTCCAGAAAGCCTCTTGGGAATCGTTTGACCACTACAAGGAGAGCAGGAACTCGGTTTGGAGTCTGACCGTGGAGGACAACAGAATTGACTGCAATTGCCCTGTCTACATGAAGTCCAACATATGTAAACACTCACTTGGCATGGAAATCCGGCTGTCCATTTCTGAACCACCAGCACAGGCAAAGACCGTCCCCCTGGGAGAGAAGCGAAAGAGGGGACGACCTAGGCTGGCAAAACCAGCTCTCATACGTCAGTAGGTCTGGTGTACTTGCTGCTAGCGCTCTGCATGGGCATTCTCTGCATCCGACTGTCTGGTGTACTTGCTAGGGCGCTCTGCATGGGCATCCTCTCACATTCCTTTTTTTGGTGGTGGTGCAAGGTGGTGTGTGTGTGTGTGTGTGTGTGTGTGTGTGTGTGTGTGTGTGTGTTGAATTTTTTCAAATAGAGTGAATGTGATTTCATGTTTTTGTCCATTTTCTGTATGAACTTTTTCTTCAATTTGTATTACGATTTTGCTGATTTGTGTCCGTTTTGCTGTTTTTTTCATCCTTTTTGCTGTTATCATTTTGCTGGATTTTTCATCTTTTTTACTGTTAAATAAATCTGCTTGGCTGTTCAATTCATCTATTCTGCTGTTGAATTCATCCAATTTGCTGCTTCACATTCGCTGCTCTCTCCTTCCTATTTGCTGCTGAAACCATCTATTTTGCTGGTAAAATAATTTTATGCGCAAGGGAGACAATTTTTTTATTTACTGCGATGAGTTTAAAAACTGTCATGCATGGCAATTCAAAGATATACATGAAAATAAGTGAAAACCACGTTTGCTCAATGGGGAAAATAAGTAGGTCATCTGTTAGTTATTTTAATAAGATGTAATTTTCTATCTTTTTCCAAAATGTACAGCTCAGAATCTATATATAGCAAAATTAAAATTTTGGTTTCTTTAGATTTGTCATTTTTATATCTAAAACTTGTCACATTCTTTTGGGAAAATTCCAAATACTTTTGAAAAGGATGCTTACTTAGTTTAATTACCCAAAAGAATCTCCAGTTTTAGAACTTGTTTAGTGTATAGCTGCTGACCTAGGGGCTCATTTTACAAATCCATGTGACAAAATGTTGCTACATGCATAAAAAACACACCCTGAAAATTACAGATCTCTACAATGCTCTGAATATTTTCTACATAATTTCTAGTTCACAAAATGTAGTTTCTGAGAAAATGTGGAAAAAGAAACCTTGGGAAAACTTGCTTTTCCATCTTCTATGTATTTCCAACAGTGCCTGCAAAAATTCTCAAAGGGGTTAGATTCTTTCTTCGCATTTTTTCATGTTTTCTAGCATGTTTTAAATAGAGAGACTATTGGAATTACATTGCAGAGGGTTGAAACAACTAAAAAATGCTCATAAGTCAAAATCACCAAAAGTTGACATTTTGACCGTTTTTATAGTGGTGTCTCCCCTTAAAAAGAAAAAAGAAACACAGACACGCTCAAACAGAGAAGCAGAGATAGAAACTGTTGCTGTGACACAGACCTTCAGCCTTGGGGCAGAGGTCAGGGCCGGCCGCCACCAGGGCCTCGATGAGGTGGTCCTGGAAGCTGTCCCTGTGCTCCGACTCCTCGATGATTCCAAGGTTGGGTCCCATCGGCATCTCCTCCAGTTTGAGCCGCTTGGTGCGATGCTTGCCGCCGGGTGACCGGTCTTCCCTCACCGCTGTGGATGGCAGACAGTGGGCATCAGTTGTAGTCATCCACTTCAACCCCACACGTCATCCTCACAAAGTCCACACTGTCCCCCCAGCCCACACACCACACCCACATAGTCCCCCACTCTCCACTTTTACATTACTCTCACTCCTCTCCACCCAAACTCCCCCACCTCCATCCCCAAATTACCCACACTTACCCACACACCATTCCCAAGCTAACCATACGTACCCACACACCATTCCCAAGCTACCTACATATATCATCTCCATTATACTCATGCACACCATCTCTACATAAATAACTCATTAATTAGCCCCCCCCCCCCCCCCCCCTTACCCTCACTCCTCTCCAATCCAACCCCAACATCCCTAGTCCTCAAGTTATCCATATACAAGATACAAGATACAAGATACAAGATACTTTATTGTCCTCATTGTTTACAAGGAAATTTGTTTTGTCGGTGGCAAAAACATAATACATACATACAAAAACAGAAACGTACAAGAAGTTCAACACTAATTAACTCAATCACAGCGCTCAAGTTATGGAGTCCACACACTAATCATAGGCCATAAAATAAGATAGCATGAAAATTGTATCATAATTTATTACTCTAACAAATGTAATAACACCATGTTACTTCATCACAAATCTAACCATTGTAAATATACATACTGAACACGCCCATCAGAAATAGTAAACAGAAAGACAATAAAATAGGACACATTTAGCGCTACATTTTAGGCAATTCAATTTAATAGAGAAACATTCTACATCGCAACAAGTAATCACAGAAGGAATAAAAAGACACAAGCATGCACATCAAACAACCATCGTCATGCAATCACACATACCCGATCTTCAACCATAACACATGTACAAGCCCCCCCCACCCCCCACCCCCATCATGTTCTTCATCCTGCATCACAACACAATCACAGGAAAGACCAACAAGAGACAGGCATGCACATCAACAACCACACTCACACAGCATACATACACGATAATTAACGCATAACGCATGCACTCCACACACACACACACACACACACACACACACACAACCCACCCACCCCACACACACACTCACATGTTCATCCTTGTTGGCACAGACATAGTTCACACCGATCATAGTCCTTCCTGTCACAGTTCACAGCACTACAAGTCCTCATAGTCCCAGTTCACATTACTCCAATCCTCCGTCATAAGTCACATCAATCCTGGTCACATAGTCACAGCTCTCAACACTCATCCTCACAGTCACAGTTCACATCACCCACTCTTCAGTCACAGTTCGCGTCACTCCTGGTCCCACAGTCACGTCAAGTCTCACAACAATCTTCATGCATACTACCCATTCACCGGGACTCGTTGAAGAGACGGATGGCTGTCGGGAGGAACGAATCCCTCATACAGTTTGTTCTGGCAGGCCAGCACCTCAGGCGACGTGAGGACTCACGAGTGGGTTCGCATGACGCGAATACCTGGTGCAGAGGGTGGCAGTAGTCGGAGCGAATCTTGCCCATCTTCCTCAGGGCCACACTGGGGTAGCGATCACTGAGAGGCTGGAGGTTGGAGCCAATGATGGCGCCGGCTGTCTCCACGACCTTCTCCAGCCTCTCCATGTCGCCCTTACTCACACTGCTGTGGTAACACAGCTGGTTGAAGGAGACGACGCTCTGAATCGTCGCCTGGTAGAAGAGGTGGAGAATCTCAGGGTCGACGCGGAACTGCCGCAGCTTTCTCAAGAAGAAAAGCCTCTGGTTCGCCGGCTTGCACACGGCGTCCACGTTCGGCGACATGCATGCTCACACACACACACACACACACACACACACAAGAGCACACAAAAATACACGAGAGCACACAACAATACACACACACAAACAAAATACACAAGCATGACACACACACACACACACACACACACATCCCACCCCATTTCTCTCATACCACCATACTTTCCCCATTCTATCAAACTTTTTAAAATACTCAGATCCCCACCCCACGCCCCACCCCCTCCTCCTCCCCCTGTGACCCCGTCTGGGGTATAGGCCGCCAATCAGCACCCTCCAGGCACCCCAACCTGCTGAAACTGATGCCAGCAGTGACTGCAGCCTTAAAGGTAAAGATATTGATTTCATATAACAACTTATTACCCATATCTGGAGCTTGAATCACTTCATATTTTACCCCCTGATGGATGGGTGGATGATGGATGGGTGGATGATGGATGAGTGGATGGATGATGGATGAGTGGATGGATGGATGGATGGATGGATGGATGGATGGATGGATGGATGGATGGATGGATGGATGGATGGATGGATGGATGGATGGATGGATGGATGGATGGATGGATGGATGGATGGATGGATGGATGGATGATGGATGGATGGACGGATGAATGGGTGAATGGGTGAAGGGATGATGGATGGATGGATGGATGGATGGATGGATGGATGGATGGATGGATGGATGGATGGATGGATGGATGGAATGGATGGGATGGGATGGATGCGTGGATGGATGGATGGATGGATGGATGGATGGATGGATGGATTGGATGGATGGATGGATGGATGGATGGATGGGATGGATGGATGGATGGAATGGATGGATGGATGGATGGATGGATGGATGGATGGATGGATGGATAGATGGAATGGATGGGATGGATGGATGGATGGATAGATGAAATTTTACAGCCCATACGCCAATGAAGGCTATGCAAAGCCATTCAACACTATTATCAATAGTCCTGGTCAAAACAAGAGCAAATCAAATCATGATTTCCCTCATATATTTGCCTTGGATGAATCGAGTAGGGAGGGAGGGAGGGATGGATGGATGGATGGATGGATGGATGGATGGATGGATGGATGGATGGATGGATGGATGGTGTTTTATAGCCTATCAGCCTTTGTAGGCTATGTAAGGCCAGTAAGCACGAACATCACTAGAACAGTTTAGAGTAAACGCAAATCAAGTCACGGTGTCTCTAGTTATTCACCTCTTATGAATCGCATAGGGAGACGCGATGGGTCAATTCTTACCCCGAACTCACGGGGGAAATCGAGTTGGGCGACGCAGTGTGTCTATCGTTACCCCTGCACACAGATCTGATCATTGTGGCACTTGTCTCACCTTCTTTCTTCATCCCCATCTGCAGGCACTTGCGGAAGCGGCAGTACTGGCAGCTATTGCGAGTGTACTTGTTGATTTCACAGCTCTCATTCTCCTGTGCCGTCAGAAAACACAAACATACCAGGTCATAACAACAAGGCTCTCAGAGAGAAAAACATGACATGTCAGAAAGCACTTACAGTATTAGATAACTAGACAGACAGACAGACAGACAGACAGACAGACAGACAGACAGACACACACACACACACACACACACACACACACACACACACACACACAGACAGACAGACAGACAGATACTATAGATATTGGAGGTTACATAAACCCAACCCTTTTTTTTCCTGCCAAGACAAAACTTTTTTTTTAATCATGAGGAAAAACAAAGTCATCTACTTAAATTGTGCTCATAGTGCACACATTTTGTTGTCTACCTTTAATTTTTCTTTGATAGGGAAATCTTGATGCATGTTCAGATGAATCTACTGTATACACAACATTTCTTCAAACATACATAACACACATATATACAGAGCTGCCAGCCCACCATCATGCCAAAGAGTAGCATCCAGAGCTTTTTGGATTAGGCCCCCCAAAAAATATGGTGTGGTTAAGGTAACATAGCCAAAAAAAATAGGGTAGGTAGGTAGGCAATAACTTTTTTTTTTAATAACTTTTTTTTCTCTTGTGGAAACCAAATAAAAAATACTCGACTTGGAAATAAGTGTGTGAACAGACAACGGATATTCCCTTATGTCAAGAGCTGCTTTTTGGTGGTGGGTAGTACACACAAACCCTTGACGCTATAAGGGAAAGCACTTCCTACCCCTGGGCTACTTGGGGTGAGACAAACACGACACAGACCACGCAAGCAAGGATAAATGAATAACCAAGGATTTAATGCACATAGGGACACAAGAAACAATTCCACACACCGACTTCCCATCCACAATACAAATCGCAAACCCTACACCTCCACTACATAAATCACAAAACCCTTCACCTCCACCGCACAAATCACAAAACACTTCCCCTCCACAGTCCAAATCACAAAACACTTCCCCTCCACAGTCCAAATCACAAAACACTTCCCCTCCACAGTCCAAATCACACAACACTTCCCCTCCACAGTCCAAATCACAAAACCCTTCCCCTCCACAGTCCAAACACCAAATACTTCACCGCCACAGTCCAAGCCCCAACCACTTCACCTCCACAGTCCAAATCCCAAATACTTCACCGCCACAGTCCAAACACCAAATACTTCACCGCCACAGTCCAAACCCCAACCACTTTCCCCCGCCACAGTCCAAGTCACAAAACCTTCACATCCGTATCTCAACTCACCACCCTTCAGCTCACAGCACAAACCACCAACCCTTCTCTCCACAGGCAAAATCACAAAACACTTGCCCTCCACAGTCCAAATCACACAACAATTCCCCTCCACAGTCCAAATCCAGACCTGGGTACCCCAAATTTTGCCTCAGCGTACTCAGTGGTTCAGATATGCGTAATTTTTTTAAACTGTGCGTATTTTTTGCGCGGACCGACAATTTCAAAAATGCAGCTTTTGGTTTGCACACATGATACTCCGCAGTCAGTCAGGGAGACAAAAAAAATGTGAAGTGGCAATGCAAGTGAAGAGTTACTTCCCCCTTGACCACACCAAAGATTATAAGTTACACACGGCTATGGAACCTCTTCCCAAAAAATTTGCTTACCATATATCCTCCAGGAACTTGAAGTGATCAAGCCTATGATTTTCACATAGCTGCCAAGTGCTACGATTTAGGCGTAGCATGCTACGATTTCGACATGCTTGCTACCATCGTCCGGGAAAAACTACGATTTTTCAAAGCCTCGAACTGAACTTTTGACTGTCACGTAGAACCCCCCCCCCATCCCCCCCCCCCCCCCCTTCACGCCGTTGGTTCAGCGCTCAGCACCTTCACAGCCAACACCCCCCCCCCCCCCCCCTCCCCCCACCCCCGCTTCACGCTGTCTGTTCAGCGCTTCGCGCCTGCTCTAACATCGCCATTTTCCTTCTTTTGCGTGTGTGCTACGCCTATTTCTTAAATGCTACTCCAAAAAGCTCTGGATGCTACTCTTTGGCATGATGGTGGGTTGGCAGCTCTGTTTTCAGTACAGTGCATGTTGGATAAAACAACCATGAAATACACACACACACACACACACACACACACACACACACACACACACACACACACACACACACACACACACATAGAGGGAAGGTGAGAAAGAGAGAAAGAAAGAGAAAGAGAGAGAGAGAGAGAGAGAGAGAGAGAGACAGACAGACAGACAGAGATAGAGACAGAGAGAGAGAGAGACAGAGAGAGAGAGAGAGAGAGAGAGAGAGAGAGAGAGAGAGAGAGAGAGAGAGAGAGAGAGAGAGAGAGAGAGAGAGAGAGACAGACTAGGTCTAGACTAAGCCTGGTCAAAAGACCATGCAGTATCCATAAGAACAATGAAAATATAGCCAGAGAGCCACGATAATCAGTGACAGGCCCTGGACGCCTAAGCAAGGCGAGTTATTTTAACCCCGATTTATCTCTAAAGTAAACTCAGACGATTCCAACTGTCTGTTCCGCTCTCCCTTGGCTGGAAACCAGTATATATAGCAAAGCGCAACCTAGGATCCTCTGACGATCGTACCTTAGCTCACTGATCAAGATTAGACTGAGCGATCTCTCCCTCAACCCACAACTTTGTTTTTTTTAAAAACTTCAACATTTTCAATAAAAAGATGTAGGGTCGGCGCCCCAGAATAGGGTAGGTCGGGTTACCGTAACCACACCATTTTTTTTTTTGGCCTTAGCATTTAAGAAATAGGCGTAGCACACATGCACAAGAAGGAAAATGGCGATGTATGCGCAGACGCGAACCGCTGAGCCGCCGACGTGAAGCGGGAGGGGGCCTGTCAAGTCGCTGAGCGCTCAACCGCCGGCGTGAAGCAGGGGGGGGGGGGGGTTCTACGTGACGGTCAAAAGTCCAGTTCGAGGCTTTGAAAAATCTTAGTTTTTCCCTGACGATCGTAGCATCGTAGCAAGCATGTCAAAATCGTAGCATGCTACGCCTAAATCGTAGCACTTGGCAGCTCTGTATATACAAAATTCAATCCGGGGTCCTTAAGCACGAAAAACCCAACAACTTCAGACCTCTCTACTGACCCTTTTTTTGGTGGTGGTCATGTTATCTTAACAATGACTTTTTTGTCTTCCCCCCCCCCCCCCCCTGCTAGAGTTCTCTAATCCTCTCCCTTTTCCTCAAACCATCCAACTCCTAAAACCTGTCGTCAGGATGGAGTGAGTGGTTTGTGGCACTGGGAACACTTCCGCTCTCACAAAACAGTAGTAAAAGTTCGCATGGTTGATTATGGAGGCAAAAGAAAGTAAATGTCTGGTTTCATAATGCCACATATCACCCATTGTCACGACTCTGTTTAACCTTTAGAGCGCCGCCAATTTACGTCATTGCTTTACCCCAGAGCCGCAAATTTTATTATGTGTGGTCAAATTCGACACCATGTTTACTTAAAAAATCATCATTTATGACCTATTCAAGCTTTGAAGTAAATTTTAGGAGGGTGAGTAGAAAAATAGATGGCCTACATGGTACAATTAATGAAAATGCCATTGAATTTTTTTTTTCAGCTGCTAAAAAAATCATGGAACACAGACAACAACAAACAAGAAGGGCAAAGCCCATACGACTCACATGCTTGACCTTGACCTTTATATGACCTTGACCTTCAGGTGACCTTCAAGGTCAAGGTCAAACAACTAAACCTACCAATGACACCATACACAAAGAAATGCTTTACACATTTTTCCTACCAAAATACATGTGACCTTGACCCAAGGTCAAGGTCATCCAAGGTCATGCAACACAAAGCTGTTAATTCAAGACATAGGAAGCACAATGGTGCTTATTGGCACTTTCTACCATGAGATATAGTCACTTTTAGTGGTTCACTACCCCATTTTGGTCACATTTCATAAGGGTCAAAGTGACCTTGACCTTGATGATATGTGAACAAATGTGTCTCATGATGAAAGTATAACATGTGCCCCACATAATTATTAAGTTTGAAACAGTTATCTTCCATAGTTCAGGGTCAAGGTCACTTCAAAATATGTATACAATCCAACTTTGAAGAGCTCCTGTGACCTTGACTTTGAAGCAAGGTCAACCAAACTGGTATCAAAAGATAGGGCTTGCTTTGACCTATATACCACTTGTAGCTAAGGTCGCCATTCTCAATAACGTGGGAGAAAATTGGGAAAATGTGAAAAATGACTGTTTTTGAGACCACATTTATGGCTCCTGTGACCTTGACCTTGAAGCAAGGTCAAGTCACTATGTATGTTTTTTGAGGCCTTGTCATCATACACCATCATGCCACATTTGGTGTTGATAGACTTAATAGTCTCCATGAAAAATCCTACGTTTAGGTTTTTTACGCCCGGACGCCCGGACGCCCGGACGGACGGACGGACGACACGGCTGAGTACATACTCACTTTTGCTTCGCATGTGAGTCAAAAACAAACAAATTCACTGTGTTTTCCTACACTGCTCTATTTATTTAAGAATACAACAGCTTTTGATGAAAATGCAAAAGTGCATAGAGTCTTGTATTGGAAAGGTGTCTATGTAATTGGCTAATCGATTGATTGTTTTACAGTGGTTTTGGTTTGTGACTGAGGAAGGAATTTCCCTTGTTTTTTTTACTGTCCGGTTGGGGATCGAGCCACCTTCCACCCACCCCAACCGTGACACCCATGTCTGGGTCAAAAACCGCTTCATGCTCTACCCCCTGATCACTGGGCCTCTTGATCAATCCTTCAGTGGCACCTGACGACAAACACAGTGACAGACAGACAGAACGCACACAGTCAGGTACCAGCACCAACTCCACTCCCTGGGGAGTATTCCAACCCCATGC